>LBNU01022007.1:19345-51395 GCA_014162995.1 Artemisia annua
AAATAGTTTTTCCAATAAAATCAAGCATAAACTTCAGAGTTTTTCTCAAACTCAAAATAAATCAAATAATTTGGCAAATGAAACAAATTCGAGTTTTTCTAGGTTGTGCTGAGTAAGTCTAGGAATAAATCCTCGTTCCTAATATATCTCACACTCCTCAATCCAATTTAACATGCTTTAAAGTTTTAAAACGTTTCAGGCTCTAAAAATAGAAGTTTGGCTAGGATTAGGTTTTAGGAAAAATACCAGGTGTTACAGAATTAGGGTAAGAGATGTAGTGATGGGGCCTGGAGGTCTGTCCACCATTAATCTTTTGGGCCTTTATATATTGTAGTATACATACGTCATCAAAGTCTTTAAGGTTATGTTTAGAGAATCAAACACGCAAACATTGTTTGTATTTTTAGAATAAGCACCCACCATCTGAATTTAACTACTCACAATCAACCAAACGTATCACCACTTGTTGCATGTTATTAATTTTTAACCATAGTGATTCGTTGTGTTTTGGTGTGTAAAACAACAAGTATTCAAAAATATCAACAAAGTGAGGTCAATGTTATCGTGAGTGACAACAAGACGTGGAGAAATACAAGTAAACCTTTTAGGAAAAAGATTACCTCGTAAACTCGTGCAATGTGATATTTGTGAGACCGGGAAGTGATTTCCCGAGTCGTACCCCAACGAGGTGTGAATGGAAAGCTACGTTAAAGATCGAGATTAAAGACTTGTATGTTTGGTTGCGAAAGATTGTTTGGTTTTATGGTACGTTAAATTAACGAAATTGGAAAATTAACGAACGAGGATGAAAATAAATTAACCTAAAGGGAACAAAAGGCAATTGGCAAACTAGGGGAATCCTAAAACACTACGGGAAACAAATGTAGGTATCGGGAATCCTAAATCACAATTTAAAACAAACACGTAATGTTTATTTAAAAACAAACGTCGCGCGCAAGATAAAACGTGAAATTTAAACACGAAAGGTCCTACGAGCCTACAAATAATTTTCTTACGCACTAAAAGACAAAAGAAAATTTTAGAAAAAAGAAAATTAAAAATTTAATAAAAATTCTAATTACTACGAATTAAAAACTATTTATCACTAATTTAATTAAAATAAATACTAAAATTATGAAAATAATTCTGAAAACTTCTTGGAAATTAAAGTGAGCTAATACTAAGCTAATAAAAATGCTGGATTAAAAGAAGCTACCACCCATAAGCTGTAATAAGCCACACAGTGTCAATAAGCTAATAAGGTAAAGAAAGTAAAACTACTATAAGAGAATAAATGGAACAAAAGAGGTAAGAAAAGACCCTAGGGCGCTACTGGTTGTGTGTGGTGAGTTGTGTCTGTGTGCTTGAGGTCAGGGGTTCGAATCCCACTTCATGCACTTTTTGCATTTA
The DNA here is from genome assembly GCA_014162995.1 of Artemisia annua. Lineage (NCBI taxonomy): Eukaryota > Viridiplantae > Streptophyta > Magnoliopsida > Asterales > Asteraceae > Artemisia > Artemisia annua. Next base: position 20,756 of record LBNU01022007.1, read on the forward strand.
TTTATTTTTTTTTTCAATTTTTCTTTTTGCAACATGTTTTGACAACAAACATAACCAACTTTTGTGAAAAGAGATTTAATGACAAGCTTTTAAACAAGCTTATGCAAGCTTTAAACCTCAACAGATGTGAATTTTTGTGATTCAAGTGATTGTTTGCAATGAGGCTATCAACCAAATAAGTCCATAAGCCAAAGTTAAGAGCTAACATAGATAATCACAACCACAGTGAAATAATAGCAAACTATAACAACAACTCAACAATCATGGATCAAAAATCAACAAATTCAGTGGTACTAGTGTGCATACAGCAGACATGGTTCAAATAGGGCAAAAAGGAGGGCAAAAACAAGTGAGGTTACAAGTAATTGAAAGCAAAAAAATGATGAATCTATCAACAAAACACTAATGGCTATCCAAGACAGCAAGTGTTTAAGGAAAATGATCTAAAAGTGAGTGAGTTATGGGTCTATGAAAAAGGGTAAGAATGGTAAAGAACTGTTATGGGACAGGGCAGATTTGGGGGGGTAACTTTAGGGGCTGAATAAGCTGCTAAAAAAAATCGTAAAAATAAAATAAAATTAGTAACATGAAAACAAGCTGCCAAAGAAGGTGTAAACCCAGTTTCAGGCCAAGCGGCCAACAATTAAACAAACTAAAAATACTTTCCTATGGCTATTTGGGACAAAAGAAGGTGCAGGCATGGGAGATGGTGAGATTGCACACTCAATATAAACCACCAAATGAATTAGAAAATTAAACTTAGGCTACAAATTCTAAACACTGGACTGCCAGATACTAGTATAACTAAAATTAAAATCTAACGCTAGCTTAAACACCACTCACAGTTAGATCGAGAAGGGGTTAAGGGGGCTGCAGCTGCTGATGCTGTTAACAGTTAATGGGTAAAAAGGGATGATTTGGCTACTATAAAGCTACAATAAACTACTCCTAGGGGAGATTAAGCTAAGGGTATCTAGGGGAGATCCTAATCAGCACTATAGGTACATATAAGCATTTTGAACAAACTACAAGCGACAAATAGCAAATCCTACCCGAGGGCTGCAGTGGCAAAACAAGCCAAAGGGGCAACTTTGGTGGCTGAAATAAGCTGTAAAAGAAAATCACAAAAATAAAACAAAAATAGTGACATAAAGATAAGCTGGGAGATGAGTTGTAAACCAAGTTTTAGAGCTAAACAACAAGGAATGAACAAATTAAAAATGCAACCAAGAGGGCTGTTGGGACTGAAGTGCAACAGTAAACACAATGGGTCGAGGTGGGATTTTTGACTTATGGAAGTCAAATACTAAATATTGGATTCATTCAAAAACATATTAGGCAGAATTTTCAAGCGCTAGAAACTACAAAAGAAACTCAAACAACAATCTTCCCTAACTATCTAAAAAAAACAGTTGAAATGGATAATTTTAGAAAAACTGAACAAGAGAGTAAGATACTACTTTAGGCTGCTGAATGTTGCTCTAAAATCACTACCTGCGCTATTTTAAGACTGACCTATATGTAAAATTGGACAAAAACAGTTAATAGGTCACAAATAATCCTTGTGCCAAACACTCCTTTACAAGGGTGTTATTGGATTTTTTAAGAGCAACATCAAGATTTGAGGTTAGATTATGGAAGAATAAGTAAACTTAAGCTGTATGAATTCTAGAAAAGCAATAATAAACCATGGATAAGTAGTACGAATAAGTAATAAACTAAAGGCACTATGTTATAGAAGAACTCAAACTTGCATTAATCTAGAAAACTGAGTACTAAGAAATTACAATAAGGTTTTAAAAACTGAAACTAAAACAAATTTAAAGACTAAAATTAAACTAAAACCTACTAACTGACTGCCTTGGAGGCTTACAATTCATCATCTATTTATATTAGAAAAACTAGGGTTTCTTGGCCTCTTGTGTTGTGCTTTCTCTGTGAGAGTAAACAGCAAATGGTTGATAGTTGTGCTTCTTGAAAACAATTCCCACCATTGGATAAGCTTGGAACAATCTCAACCCTTTATTCACTTTGGCGCCCATTTGGAGTGGTGGATTGATGACATGGAGGTATACCCGTGAGGAAGTGGGGAGCTTTTGAGGAGAGGGTGACTTTTGAGGTGGAGGGTGGATTTTGAGGTGGGGGTAGCGTGTTTGCAGGTTAAAGCATGGAGGAGGGGTTGTACGGTGGGTAATGGGAAGCAGGGAAGGAAGAGGTAAAAGGTGAGCTTGACTGAGTGTTTGACCTGAAGTTATAAAACGTGGGTTGGTTTTATTAGTAAATTAGGTATTGGGCTTGGGTTTTGGATGGGCTAAGGGTAAGGTTGGGTTTATTTGTTTTTGGGTTTAAATGAGTTTTAGATATAGGTTTAGTAGATTGGTGATGGTATTGGGTTAGGATTAGGATTTTAGATTAGTAAAAGTAATATGGGCTGACTTGGCCCATTAAATGGGGTCGGGTCGGCCCATAAAATTTTGTTTCGGGTTCGGTTTTCCAATCTCATTCCCATGTCCTATCCCGGGTTTGACTCTGATCCGCCATAAAAATCCAAAATGCACAGCTGTTATCGATCTGATTCCAAAAATGCTCGTTTTCACACTGTTTTCAATCCTTTGTACCTGAAATACACAAAAACACACTCCAAGGATATTTGTGACATTAGTTGACCGTTTTTAAGTGTTTTTGATCATTTTGGTTCGAAAAATGGAAGAAAAGATATGTGTAAAATGACACATATCACATAGCTTTAAAGATTATGTTTGTTAGTGAATCGGTATTTATTTTTAGTATTATATGTATTGAGTCAAGTCCATTTGATTATTTAACATTATTTATATTGTACTTAAACTCATCTTTTATATAATAAAAGAATTACATCATTTCGGAGTTTTTTTTTGACAAAACAATCTTAGTGGAAAAAAAATTGGGCCAATAGGAAAGCTCGATTTTTACACATAGGCGAAATCGAGCAATATGATTGGCCAATAAAAAGTCAAAATTGAATTGATTTTGGTCAAACTTTAATAAATTGGTTGGAGAATTTGATTGAGGAAAAAAACGCATAAAAATATATGTGTCAAATTTATGAAAATAAAAACTTAAAAAAAGAGGAAGTAATTAATAAAACATTAGTGGTTGAATTTTAAATATATTATATAGAGTTAAGTATAAAATTATAAATCTCCATGTTTTTTGATAACTTTAGATAATAAACAAATAAACCATTACACTTTATACCCCCTACACTTTATAATATGAACTCTGTTTACAATTACATGAGTATTATTATTGGTTTGAGACTTCTATCTATTAAACTTACAAAATTTTATAAATATACGAATTAGTTTTAATATACGTTAACTACTTTTAAATAAATATTAGTTTTAAACTTTCATGTATTAAAATATCTTTTTACCATGTACGTTAAATATAAATAAGAACTCATGTTATCCTATTTAAAAGTTTAATCAATACGTACACGGGTTTGAATATTAAATACAGTTAAATTATTATTAACGGTAATAAAAATATCAAATGGTAAGTATGAGTTACTGTGATATGAAAATAAATATACGCGATTGTACTTATAACGACTCATGTAATTTTTATTTAAAGTTTATATACGGATATCCGGAAAAACTTTTTAAAAAACTTTACGGAGTATATTTTAACTTCATTAACGCTCATTATATGCTACTAAACTCGCACATTTTGTACAACATGATATTTTAACTTCATTAACGCTCATTATATGCTACTAAACTCGCACATTTTGTACAACATGATATCAATAGTTAAAGTTAAACAACAACATCAACCTCAACATTAACATCTATGTCAGCTAAACAAAGTTAAATCTTTCATCCAATAAAATTTTTACAAAATATTAATTGATATTAATACATAATGAAAAACTCATGCATACTTATTAGTTGTACTATAGTAAGCAAAAATTCTTATATGTCCATATAGTAAGCAAAAATTTTAAAATAAATTTTATTTATGTGTAAACCCATGTGATCAAAGTTCCTTTGACCCAATAATATTATAACGAGACACGCTCAAGAATCCAATACAAGGTCGATGCCACGGTTATATTTACAATTTCTGCTAACTATTTTTCTTACTTTCGCACATGTTGATGCTCTAACTTTTTAAAATATACATAAGATTTTTGTTTTAAACGATAATGCTATATAATTAAATTTTTCAGTAAAAACCCCGTGCGTGCACGGGTATTATAACTAGTTATTGAGTTATGAAAATTACACGTGTACATGTTAATTTATACTAGTATTTGCTTTCCCAACCATATCATAACTAAGGGTTCGTTTGTTTTATAAATGGGGTTGGATTAGGATTTGGATTTGGAATATGATTGCGATTTGGAGTAGGTTTAGGAAAGAGAAAAATATATTTATTTAGATATATTTTATAATAAATTTTAAATAAAAAATATTATTTAAATAAGAAAAAAGAAAAGAATGTGAGAGAATATATAGTGGGTCCCACGGGTTTAATGTAAACCTCGATAGTTGGTAAGGATTTGGAATACCTTTGTTTTGAAAAGATTATTTAATTATATCTAACCCAAGCTAAACCCGACAGTCAACTTGAGGGACCAAATGTGAAAACTCAACTTAATAATTGGCGGGAGTTTAAGTATCACAAATTGAGGGACCAGCCGTGTATTCCCTGACACGCTCTACTTCACGTCTACATGCGTGTATACTTCCAACAAATAATGGGGAATCGAAGAGATCAAAAAATGCTTCTAAAATTTAATGCAGACTCTTCGTTTTCCCCATCATTTGTGTATATATTGGTTAGTTCTACATGTTGCTGCATACCAATCTTATATCGTCGACATCAAAACACATCAACCACATTCACTTGAAATCATGTTGTCCGGAAACAAACGAGCAAGAGATGCGGATGCTATCCAAGACGAGGTATTGACCAAAAGACCAACTACTGAAGCAGCAGAAAGCCCTGTCTCTAAGCAACAAAAGTCGGCCAATGTTGAAGGTGATGAGAGCTGGTACTATGAACTAGAAGTTGCGTTGGAACAGGAGGAAGATCCAAAGGACAAGGAAGAAGCAAAGGAGAAGAAAGAAGCAAAGGAGAAAGGAAAGGAGGTGGCAGAAGGAAGCCATGCTGATGTGAAAGAAGAAACACTTTCTGCAGCGGCAAAGGCGCATTGGAAAGAGAAGGCTAGACTTAGGAAATTAGAAAAAAAATGGATACACAAAATACAGGTTGAACCTGAAGAGGATGATGAATGTTTAGAAACATACGATTATGATAATTTACATTTGGCATACGCCTCGGATTAATCTCATTATGTAACGCAACATATTTGAAATGATAATTTTAATCTTGATTTTGCCGAGTTTTTGCTTTCAATTGCATGTTTGCATCTGCATTTGCAGTTTAGCGGATGTTTGGATTTAAGCACTTTGACTTTCACAAGTCAACATACACCCAATAATTGAATGACTGTTTGGATTTGTATCAGACTTTGTTTGGCCAGTTGACTGCTATAAGTCAAAGTATCCAAATGCTAAATGCTAAAAACTCAATGTCTTAACTCATTTTCATGTTGTCTAAATGTGCTGGTATACGCACCACAATCGATTGATTTCATGTTGACAACCATTACAAACTTCACTACCATCTTAGTTAGTTAGATTGAATGTTATGTGTGCTGAGATGTTGAAAGTTTATGAATTTATTGAATTTAATAGAATGTAGGGTTAGACATTAACCATACCCCAGTTGCAAATGTGGATGGACTATTTTGCCCTTGGAAAATGTACCAAAACTGAGCGTTGACCTCACCATTTCTGGTCAAGGGACGCATTCGGCCAGTAAACCCACACTTTTGGATGCCAGACGACGATTTTGAAAAGTTAGGGTGCTTGGTGATGTTTCGTGGAAAGTTTAGGGACCAACGGTGTATTTTACTCAAATAAAAATGTGTACAATAATTTCGAAACAGATAAGTAATAGTTTCTTTAATATTTATAGTAGTGATTTCATATAATGATAATAGAGTTTTTCAATACCTGCGTGAATATGCCTTTTGACACATGATAAGTAGTCGACAACTCATAAAAAAGGATTTAAAGACCCACGAAAAGGACACAAAAAATGACAAAGACTTGTAAAAAAAACTCGATGACTCATAAAAAGAACACTTGATTCTTATCACGTTGCTAAAAGCTTAGAAAAATTCATGATATATCGAAATTACAAGGAAAAATTCATGATATACCAAACTCAATCAAATGGACAAGGAAAAAAGGAAAGTCACACAATATTTTCGGTAACCATAGGACATATCGAAAATTACAATGCATTACTATTAATCCTTATCGTTGACATTGACCATAAATCCCACACGCTCCAAAACACAATTCAAAACTCACAACCAATCACAACCGTCTGTCACCTAACGTCACTTTACTAACCAAACACATCCCTTCAATCCCATCCTACAAACAATCCTTGTCCTTCTCTCCTTATTCAAAAAGAATTTTCAAAAAAATCAAAACTTTTTATAAATAAATAAAAAAACCCAAAACACAAAACCTCGTACGAACATTGAAAAAAAAAACATCATCATCATCGGAAAATCTGTGTCTGTTTTTATTTTTTGTTCCGATGGTGAAAGGTGTGAAAGTACAAGCAGAACAGCTTAAGCAAGATGGGAATTTGTATTTTAAGAAGAATCGATTAGGTGCTGCTATTGATGCTTATACAGAGGTATGTATGTATCTATATGTAATTTTTGTTAAATTTTTTGTTAATGTATATAACGTGTTTGATGTAATGTCTGAATGGGTTTTTGGATTTTTCTTGCAGGCGATTACTTTGTGCCCTAAAGTTGTGGTTTATTGGACTAACCGAGCTTTATGTCATCGTAAGCGAAAGTATGTATCAAACCCTTTTTTCGTTTACGTTTCTTTTATATATGTGATTGATATACTTCTTAAGCTGTATTTGTTGAAATTTGAAGATGGGTTGTTGAAAAGATTAGTAATTTGAGATCAAAGGCTAGAATGTACCTTTCTTTTTTTGAAAATATAATGAGTATGGGATGTGGCGCGAATTTTGGGCGATGTTTTGGTTTTGTGTATTTTGTGTTAATGTGTGATAAATTGTTTGATGTAGTGATTGGGTGAGAGTTGAGGAGGATTGTCGGAAGGCGGTACAGCTTGATCGTAACTCCGTTAAGGTTTAGATTGTTAACTGTTTCCTTTTCGCTTATAATCGTTATATTTAATATGATTGTTTCTTTTTCTCTATTCTAGTAGTAAAGCGTAGTCTTGTCTCTTGTTGGAGTTAGGAGAGTAGTCATTGCTTACGTATTGCCTAAACAAATCAGAGTCTAAAGAAACAGAACATGACCTTTGTTTATGTAGACGTAGTATATACCTTTAATGGAAGTTGATGAATGGAATCTGAATAACATTTGTGATTACATTGCAACATTAGATTCTGTTTCATCGCAATATGAGCGTATGGACAATAATATTTTTTTCCTGTACGTGGTCATAAAGAAACTTCTTGCGACACATTATTAAGCTTTTCTGTACCAAATGGTTAAAATCTATAATTTTGATGAAATAGGAAAATTTGTTTATTAATCTTGGGTTTCAAATAAGACGGAAAGATGTCTTTCCAGTTTACGATTACAACCTTGAAAGTTTATGACAAAACTCATCAGACTGACAAAAATAAAAATTATTGACCAAGAATTACTCTTTTAGAACTATTGAAAACTAAATACAACCAACCGAACAAAGAAATATTGGAGTCATTGATTGAATAGACCTTCTTGAACATCCCTTGATAGCTAACTAGTTTGAGAACCACTAAACCAATATGATAACAAGAAACTTGATTATGACAACTCGATGAACTGGGTCTTGAGGATTCTTTATTGACTTGAATACTCGACGCTAAGGCTGAGCAAACGTCCCGAACGGACCGGACCGACCGACGGACCGACCGAGACCGGACCGACCACATTCGGTCCGGTCCTCGGTCTTGGTTTTTTGGCTAATTCGGTCCTCGGTCCGGTTCGGTCCGGACCACAAACCGATTATTTGGCCTTGTTGGACCGGACCGACGGACCGACCGAGACCGGACCGGACCGGACCGACAACATTCGGTCCGGTCCTCGGTCTTGGCTTTTTGGATAATTCAGTCCTCGGTCTTGTCGGTCCAGTCCGGTCCGGTCCTGGACCGATGCTCACCCCTACTCGACGCGGACCGGAAATTACGAGCCGACTTTCAAAAGAAACGGTGTAGGGATTATTTGGGCTGACACTGTAGCCCATTGAACACAATTTCAATGGACCACGCGAAGCCATGCTTGTACATTTTATAAGAAGAAATGGTTCGGTGAAGCTCAACCGACATAGTAAACTGCTAGTTTATAACGGTAATTAAATGAGGACAGAGAAGAGAGGGATCCTAGAAAAGACCAAAATAGTCATCGGTGTCTTATACTATATAAGAAGGATCTAAGTTCACTAGATCTATGGCAACAAAACTTACTATTCCTGGGTTTGAGGCAGAACTTGTGAAAACTTGAGAATCTGCCATTGAAGTAGAGAAAAACTAGATCTGATGTAGAAATAAACTGGAAAACATGAAGCAACAACTATTGTAAGGAATTAAATCTGAAGCATAGAGGGTGAAAGAACAGGAAAAAAGAACAAGAGAAGGCCCTCGGGCCACTGGTGAGTAACCTGCGTAAGTCAAATAAAATATAGGGTTGCCTTATGGTATTATTAGATATAAGGCTGACAAGTGATGTTTGCCAAACCTTAATCTGTATTCGTAATTTGAGGCATCTCTGAATTTACTATAAAGAGGCTGCAAGGAGTTATAACTTATAAGTAAAACAATAAGTGAGGAACCAAGTCGGAAACCCCTTGTGAAACCCAAATTAGTGTACAGAGGACCTGGTATGCCTTTGTAGTGGGAATTGACCAAGAGGAACACAAATATGTTGGAATATTCATACTGAATACTTTCTTTGCTTGGATTGTTCAGTTTTCACCATGCTCGTCTTTCTTTTTATCTGTGTCATGGTAAGGTTTGAGGTTAGATACCAATGACATGCTAGCTATTTCCAAATTCCACATGTGCTGATGCTTAAATACTTTCTTAAACTGCTAAACATTCTTTAATTTGTTAGATGTGTATGCTTTTTGTAGACTGGTTAGAACCTCATTGCTAACATCTTCCTTTGTAGTGCTAAACATTCTTTAATTTGTTAGATGTGTATGCTTTTTGTAGACTGGTTAGAACCTCATTGCTAACATCTTCCTTTGTAACGCCAATATCTCTTATATCTCATGTTGGATAAACATTAGGAGGCAATAAATGACTAAATGTGTCATTCACATGAAGCAACTAGATAAACCAGTGTAGATAAGAATTATGGCAAGAATTAACTATCATACTTTTTCCTCAAAGATCCATGGCAAGAATTAGAGTGATCAAACCACTTATGCTTTCATGGTCTATCCTTCTTACTTTATCCAATATTGTTCAACATCCTTTTTCTTATCTTGATATACTATTACCATCTTGGTTAATGCTTCGACCTAAACTTTATATTCCTCACGTTTCCTTTTCAATGCAATCTCTTGTAGATTTAAGCATTTTATATTCATCAAATCTGCTTATTCTGCCTGTGAACTTAGATTAGATTTGATCACAACCTCACAAGATCACACATGTCTCTCCAGGTTTTGATATATCATCATGTAAAGAAGCACCATTTTGCCTTTAGTTTAAGCTTTTTTCATTACAGACCACTCTTTGTCTGCTGTATTATGCTCAATAACAGTGGATGCAAAATGATTCACTAAATAACAACTTGTATCAGCAACTATAACTTAGGAGCTTTTCTAAACTTAGGAGTTGACATGATATATAACAAAGGTTTATAGGGTATGTAGTCCCTTTAAAAAGACGCTGAATAATACCTTTGTCATATCTTAGACTAAACTGTATAAACATGTTAATTTGCAACCCTTCTTTGAGGATATTGTCTTCGGGAACTCGCAATGATCAGAGTTGTCAAGTGTTTCATATTTTTCCCTCTTTCATATAGAAGTCTGTGCTCTTAATTTATTGATATGTGTAAGTATAGCCGTATAGGCAGACACGCCTTTTACAGAGTATAAATTATCTTATTTGTCTCCTGGTCAGTTGAATGTATAGTGAGTGTCAATTGATGATTTAATAATAAATGAACTTAGTTACTTACTATAAGACGTCCTTATATATCTGGTTGTGAGTATGATGGCTAACAAGGTGAAATGCTTTTGGACCTGCAGGGTCATTATATGCTAGGGCTTGCCCTATTACATAGGGAAAAGTATGCTGAAGGAATAAAAGAATTGCAGAGGGTATGAATTTTACTTGCCATTTTATTTTAAAACTCAGGATTAGAATGCTGAAAATAACAGCAGCTTATGAAAATATTCTCTTAATGTTTGACAACATTTTATATCATATGCAAGTCTTTGGATCTTGGAAGAGGAGCAGACCCTCATAGTTACATTGTGGAGGAAATATGGCAGGAGCTAGCTAGAGCCAAATATCAAGAATGGGAGCGTGATTCCACCCAGCGCTCCTGGGATTTGCAAAACCTTAAGTATGTAATCTTAATTATGTTAGAAGAGGTGGCAAGATGGGTGGGTCGGGCAGGGCTAGGTAACGGATTAAAACAGGTTTGGATTGAAACGTGTCATCTTTTGTGCGTGTTGGTTGGGTTGACTCAAATGACATTATTTGTCCTTTCTAAATTTTTTTAAGAGATAGTTGATGCATAAATTCTGATTACAAACAATTTTCTTACAATATTAATATGACTCTTTGACTCGGTTAAGATAAAACACAATCCAAATCAACCCATTCATAAGTAAATGGGTCAACGTCACCTTCATATGTTACCATTGGTCATTAGATGTTAGGAAGTGATTGATATACTTGAGATTGTTTTCACTCATTATCTTTGTTGGTATTTTGTCTCTTATGCGAGCACAGACAATCTTGTGAAGTTGCTCTTAAAGAAAAACATTTACGTGATGTTACTCAAATTGAAGGATTTATTGATGAATTTACGGATACTACTTCTAAGCAATTAGAAGCTCTGAATTCTGTATTCAGCAAAGCTGCAGAATTTGACACACCAGTGGAGGTGAAATATTTTATCGTGGATTCTTGTAGTTCATTACAGAGTATATAACATATTGCATGTTTTTCTTACATATATACTTTTGTAATTTCAGATACCAGACTACCTATGCTGCAGAATCACACTTGATATATTCCGTGATCCTGTCATTGCTCCAAGTGGTATTACATATGAGAGGGCAGTCATTCTTGAGCATCTCGAGAAGGTTTCTCTTATTACTCACATTTTTCTTATTTGCATTCAAACAATCAAACACATAAGTTGTTTTATTCATTGATTTATATTACTATTAACACATTAGTTGTTTTTAAATTTTTTAGCAAAGACATAAATTTGTTTGCTGGCTAACCCAACTTCATCCTTCTATAAATGGTGTGTTTTAATCTGAACTACTTGGATTTTTAAAGTTCTGAAAAAAAAAAATATAACTATTCCAAAAGAAAGATATTTAAATCAGAAGTTCGGATCTTGCTTAAAGAATTATCCTTGGTGATTGTTTCTTACATTTGTCCACAATAACCATGAATCAGGTGGGAAATTTTGATCCAATTACCCGTGAACATCTTTCTCCATCTCAGTTAGTTCAGAACTTAGCAATCAAAGAAGCAGTTCAAGCATTTTTGCAAAAGCATGGTTGGGCTTACGGGATGGACTGAAGATGGTGTGTTGGATATAGGGCTATCATTCTGTGCCTTTTGTCTTAGTGGGGTCTTTTGTCTATAGAGCCTTGTATTCTTATTTTGTATTTGCACCAGTGATGTTAATCACATATGGTGTGTTCATCTGCTCTCTACATACACTCTCCCCAACTGTACAGTGTGATAAGAATTCTAGATGGCTCTTTTGGTATGCTAACTTTAAAAAACAACTGGTTCTGATGATTGTACAGTTCATCAGTAGTGGAATCTGTCTTGCGGAACCTTTTGCTAGCTGGCTAAGATTCGCTTTACCATAAACGTTACCATAAACGTGTTTTTCTTATCTTGATTGAAAGGAATGACTGGTTATGGATTCTTACTGTCTCATCATAAAAGCTTTCTTAGAGATAGGCTAAGTGGGAACCATTTGATGTTTTATGGTCTTATTGATCATGATATTCCTTTGGATTCTATATCGAAAATTATAACTGGATGCAAATGCCATGATTGAAAGGGCATCTCTTATGTTTCACCCTAAGCAAAGAACCTGATACCTTTTGGAGCCACCTGAAGAAAAGATTGATACTTCTGGGTGATTGATGCACCTATGTCTATATTGGTAATGTTGATCACTTTGTGGTGAAGTTTTAGAATGTTATGCACAATGCAGTATCCTTTTGTAGTTCACCATATGAAAGTTAGTGTGATGGTTTAAGAACACTAGGAGGTGGCAAAATATGCGGGGCGGGTAATGGTTTTAAGGTGGGTTTGGGTCTAAATAGGTCCGGGTTTAGATGGATCTTTTAAAACATGGGTATAAATGGGTCTGGTTTAGATGGGTTTTGGTCTGGTCGATCTGCCTATTTTTTTTTTAATTACTCCATCCGTCCCATATTAAGTGTCCACAATGGTATCTTTGATTGTCCCATTTAAGTGTCCACTACAATAAATGAAGGAATCTTGATAACTCAATTTCCAATTTTGTCCTTTGTCTTTTATATTAATTATTACACTTAAAACTTTGTGCTTTATATTAATTGAGGGTACAATTGTCATTTGGTTAACAATCAATTATAATAATTAATACTCCTAAAACTNCAGCTAGGTTTGCTAATACTCTTTATGGGTATTTTATCGGGAAACGGCTTGCTTTCCCTATAGTGGAGAATTATGTTAAGAATACATGGGCAAAGTTTGGCTTAGAACGTGTGATGTTGAATAATGGATTCTTTTTGTTTCAATTCTCTACTAAGGATGGTATGGATAAAGTGTTAGAGTCGGGGCCGTGGTTGATTCGTTCGATGCCTATTTTCCTAAATATTTGGACCCCTAATACTACGCTTGCTAAGGAGGAAATTACTTCAGCACCCGTATGGTTGAAGTTACATAATGTTCCAATTGTTGCTTATACGGAGGTTGGATTAAGTTTGATTACGACTCAAATTGGTAAACCTATTATGTTGGATTCATAAACTAGCTCTATATGTGTTAAGTCGTGGGGTCAGACTTCATATGCTCGTGCTCTTATTGAAGTATCATCTCTTGACGCGTTAATGGATCATGTGGTGGTGGCTATTCCATTTTCTAATGGTCTAGGTCATTCGTTGGTGTGCATTGATATTGAATATGAATGGAAGCCGCCTCGTTGTGCTTCATGCAAAATATTTGACCATAATGATGATGCATGCCCTAAGAATGTTAAACAAAATAGTGTTCAGACTAATGTTGATGAGGAGGGATTCGTGGAAGCTACGAAACGTAAAGGTAAGGGTAAAGCGCCAACTCATGAGAAGGTTATTGAAGGAGTTCGATTTGCGAAACCTAGGGTTACATTGAATTATCGCTGGCAGCCAATTTCGAGAAATAAAGTGGGATCTGCTGGAGCGTCTTCTTCAAAAGGTAATGGCACTAATAAGGTAACTTCTGTTCCTAAGGCATTTTCTAAGGAGAATTTATTGGATAATCAAGCTAAAAGTGACGTGCATAAGAATGTTAGTGTTTCTAATGTGCATGCTGTTAAAGAACTACCGGTTAATCAAGCAAAGAGTGTTGTGAATGCTCCTAATAAGTATATTCATGATGATTTAAGTGATATCATCACTAAGAACTCATTTGGTGCTCTTAGTGATGAGGTGACTAGTTCTGAATTGGTACTTGAGGAGGTGTTGCCTCAAGGGGAGCAAAGCGTGCATGTTATGGAGACTGATAGCGACAATGAGGTTGATGAATCTATTGAGTTTGGAAAACCAAGTACTCCTATTGTCGAGAAAATTGATAAGCTTGAAAAGCTTATTATTATGGGAAAGACACTCTTGTGGATGATAATGGGAAACCTGTTCCGGTGGTTGATGGTCTAAGGAAGGGAAACCCATTCTCTAAGGTGGGTGAAGTGGTTGATTCTGATAGTGATGATGAGGTGCTTGAGCCAAACGATCATATGAATAATTACGTCTCATCAGCAGGAGGATATAACGAGCTGGAAGGTTATTTGTCTGATGATTATGCTGCCCAGGTCCTTGACTTACCTGGGCAATTGGAGGAATTTAACAAGCTGTTTGATTCTCAGTTTCAAGGCAGTTCGAGGAAGTAATCTGTTATGTGGATTTGTTTAAGTGTTTTGCATGTTTTTTCTTTTCATGGTTGTTCTAGTTGTTGGTAGATAGTTGTTCATTTATGGCATGTCGTAAATGATCTAGTGGTTGTTCAAGCGGTTGCTTGAGGTTAATGTGGCATTTCAGCCACATTCCATTGTACTTTCAACGTTTTTTTGGTTAATATATTTTGCCAGTGTGGAGATCCCTTTACCAAAAAAAAATAATAATAATAATAATCCTTCCCTTTTATAATCATTGTCTTCAAATAACAATAAAATTAATGGTTCAAAAAAAAGTCGGACTACTACATTTTTCAATTAATAAAATATCATCATCATTCATTAAACCTTCTTTTAACTGGTTGATATAAAACGAGAACCATAATTTTGTAACATCTCTGAATTGAAATATGGAGATGAGAAATAAGGAAAATAATTTTGAAAGAAGAGAGTAATAAACAAGTTCATTAAACTCAAGCTACATGATAAAAACAAATTAAATTCTACTACATAGATAAGTCTTTTAACCATTTATGTTTCATACTGGTTTTACTTATCAACCTTGCCAGCATTTAACATGCCCTTCAACTAAAGACTAATACGCACATACATTCCTAGATCCAGTTTCGTAGCTTACCAAAAATAAAATTATGCATTTTTGGGGCAAATAATCTTTTAACCTTTATGTTGGGACAAAGTGAACCCATTTTATACCTATATTCATTTCTAGATGAGCCCCACCTTTTACATCACATTGTACTGTACCCCAATATCTTTTTACACAGGTTAAAGCTAAAAAGAAACGTGTACAATAAACAAAACCAAAATGACCATACTTTTTAATTTCTTTCTTCATATCAAAACCAAAAGATGACTATTACATGACATAACCATTTTGCATTTTATATGAATTTAGTAGAAGATAACAAACACTAGTGGAACATAACATAATTCAGAGGTCCCAATACTCTATTTGGATTTATTAAACATAATATATAAACCAATTAGTAATAAATAAAACCCCACGAAGTAGGAATTAAAATTAAAGCGAGTGGATAATAGTGATAGTAGTTGTTACCAGCTAAGGTTCTCGACATCGACTTCACAACAACTGCTAACTCACTCACTAGTCAGTACTACTACTACTACATATATGGTACATTATATGGTACATAGCTACACACACACAATCACACTCAATATTTTTTCAACTCATCATCATCAATATCGTATCAATTCTAGCTTGCTCATCGCTTAAATATTTCCATATATATATACTCATTAAGTAATATATAAAAGAGAAGATCGAAGATGGAGTATGGTAGGCTGGGCAGGTATCAGCCAGGAAGAAACCGACCTGATGCACCATTAAAACCTGCTCTTTACACCGACAACAACAACAACATATCTAGTTGCAAACTAGTAAAGGTATTTGTTTTGTTTGCATTTGGTCTCATTGTCATGTCGGCTGTGTCGGTGGGAGTTGTTGAGTTTCTAAGAACACAACAAGCTCATTCTCATTCTCATTCTGAATCTCAATCCATGATCCATCATCATCCTCGTCCAACAGAATCCATGTCACGTGTTTGCGGTCGGACACGTTACCAGAGTCTTTGTCTTAACGAGCTCATGAAGTTTCCAGGTTCAGCAAGCGCCTCAGATAAAGACATGATCCACATTTCAGTCAACATGACTCTCCAACGCGTTGGAAGAGCCTTGTACACGTCAGCAGGGATCAGCACTGTTCAGATGAACACACGTGTACGGTCAGCGTACGATGACTGCCTCGAGCTGCTGGAAGACTCGGTAGATCAGTTGCAGAGGTCGTTGTTCTCAGTTGCACCTTCTAAAAATGGAAAGATGAAAGTAGGGTCAAGTGAAGACGTGATGACGTGGCTAAGTGCAGCGTTGACTAACCAAGACACGTGTACGGATGGGTTAGCTGAGGTGGAAAATGGGTATGTCAAGCAACAAATGGAAGCGAAACTAAAAGACTTGTCACAAATGGTGAGCAACTGTTTAGCTATTTACGCAGCTGCTGCTAGTGATGACTTCGATGGTGTGCCAATACAACATCGTAGGTTAATGTCGTATCCTGAGTGGCTAGGTAAAAAAGAACGACGGCTGTTACAGGCGCCTGTCGGTGTTATTCAGCCGGATATAGTCGTGTCAAAAGATGGAAATGGCACGTGTACGACCATAGCCGAGGCTATAAAAAAGGCTCCCGAATATAGTAGCCGTCGGATCATAATATATGTAAGGGCAGGAAGGTAATTTACAATCACTTAACCTAACACTAATCTTGTCTACAATAGTAGTAGTTTTTAACGAGTTGCTTTTTGGATTGGAATCACTTCTTTAGTCCAAAATAAGTGGGCCTAAAGGTAACTTTTTTGGATAAAAAGGTGTACAAAAGCTTTGAATATTTAGAAAATGTGACTGATGGATCCTAGGGTCATTTTGAATGCAATTATGTACTACAAAAAGATTATAGATTTTGTTACTTAAGTATTAAGTCATAATTATGCAATAAGAGTTTAACTAGCAACACTACGTACTTTTCCTTTTGTTTACATACTTTTTTTTNCAGGGATCAGCACTGTTCAGATGAACACACGTGTACGGTCAGCGTACGATGACTGCCTCGAGCTGCTGGAAGACTCGGTAGATCAGTTGCAGAGGTCGTTGTTCTCAGTTGCACCTTCTAAAAATGGAAAGATGAAAGTAGGGTCAAGTGAAGACGTGATGACGTGGCTAAGTGCAGCGTTGACTAACCAAGACACGTGTACGGATGGGTTAGCTGAGGTGGAAAATGGGTATGTCAAGCAACAAATGGAAGCGAAACTAAAAGACTTGTCACAAATGGTGAGCAACTGTTTAGCTATTTACGCAGCTGCTGCTAGTGATGACTTCGATGGTGTGCCAATACAACATCGTAGGTTAATGTCGTATCCTGAGTGGCTAGGTAAAAAAGAACGACGGCTGTTACAGGCGCCTGTCGGTGTTATTCAGCCGGATATAGTCGTGTCAAAAGATGGAAATGGCACGTGTACGACCATAGCCGAGGCTATAAAAAAGGCTCCCGAATATAGTAGCCGTCGGATCATAATATATGTAAGGGCAGGAAGGTAATTTACAATCACTTAACCTAACACTAATCTTGTCTACAATAGTAGTAGTTTTTAACGAGTTGCTTTTTGGATTGGAATCACTTCTTTAGTCCAAAATAAGTGGGCCTAAAGGTAACTTTTTTGGATAAAAAGGTGTACAAAAGCTTTGAATATTTAGAAAATGTGACTGATGGATCCTAGGGTCATTTTGAATGCAATTATGTACTACAAAAAGATTATAGATTTTCTTACTTAAGTATTAAGTCATAATTATGCAATAAGAGTTTAACTAACAACACTACGTACTTTTCTTTTTGTTTACATACTTTTTTTCCCCTTCAAGTAACTTAAAAATGGTTTGGTTTAGTGGGTATGATTTTGACGTCAGAATTAAAGGTGTCACATGTCAAAGATGTCTTGAGCTGTTTCTCTAACGAATTACAGTAATTTAATATAATTAATACATTAAGGAAGATTTGGTTGTCGGTTATTTATTGCGAACGTATTATTGACTCGTTTTCAATGCAACACTTTATGGCATGTCGTAAATGATCTAATGGTTGTTCAAGCGGTTGCTTGAGGTTAATGTGGCATTTCAGCCACATTCCATTGTACTTTCAACGATTTTTTGGTTAATATATTTTACCAGGGTGGAGATCCCTTTACCCAAAAAAAAAACAATAATTGACCCATCTATACCCATTGAGTAATTGTAATATAGTTGTCTTTTCCATCAAAGAATCAATTGGACTCGCCTATAATCTTTACTACATTATAAATCATTGGCGGCTTTTTCAAAATGAAAGTATTAAAATATTAAGTCAACAAACTTGCTTATTATGACAAAGTTTAAATAAGTATAGCTATAATTAGGGCTGAGCATTGGTCGAAAACCGACCCGACCCGATCCGAACCAACAAAACCGAAAACCAAAAATCATGAAAAACCTAAACCGAATACGGTTGGTTCAGTTCGCTTTTCTGTCTGGTCCGTCGGTTCGGTTGATGTGTGTTTTCCGAAAAATGGGAAAAAAATCTAAACCGAAACCGAACCGAAGGGTTATCGGGGCTGCTCGGTTTTTGTCGGTTCGGTCGGTGTTATCAGTTCAGTTCGATTTCGAACCTTCCATGTTTAGCCCTAACTATAATAACATTAGTTACACAATTTTAAATCACTTTCTGTACATGTTAAAAAAAAAAAAAAAAAAAAAAAAAAAAAAAAAAAATACAATGTAATTTAATATAAGGAAAAAAACCGTATATAACCATAACTACCTAATAAATGTTATTTTTAAAAAGTGGTCGAAATGAATAATACATGTTATTATGCATATTGTACAAACTAATAAAACACACAAAGCTTCATACAATTTATATGCAAACAAGTTGATGGTGCATATAGTTTTAAAAACTAGACCAGTGGGTTCAACTGGATTCGGGAATCAGAGTCGCCACCAGTTCGGTAGCCAATACAAGCCATTCGAAAATGAACTTGAGAAGACCGCCGGAACGGGTGAAAATAGGTGAATAGGGCCGGATCGGGATCATTTTCTTTTTGTTTTTCTCAGGTTAATCAGTTCGTCATTGTTATTTTGTTGGTACATAGAGTTTAATCACAAGGTACCCGCTGCCACAATGCGTGTGTACCATGCTAGTATTTAAGAGTCATCTATTATATTTAGGAATATTTAACTGAAAAAGGATCCGGTGTGAAAATATTAAAATAAGAAAGGTGAGGAGTAATTATAACTATGGGTGATCAACGGTTCAAAACTGGACCGGACCGAGACCAAACTAGCCCAAAACTTTAGACGGATGATCGGACCGAATGTGTTCGGTACTATCCGGGTTGGTCCGGTCCAGTCCGTCTGGTCCAAGACGGCATAATAGTCGTGTTTTACGTAAGACCGGTCAGGACCAGACCGAGACCGAAATAAGGAAAAAATCCGGGTCAGTCCTCTCTGTCTCGGTCGGTTTTGGGTCTGTGATGCTCAGCCCTAAGTATAACCACACATTTCAAATGAGGAAGGAAAATTTGAAGGAAGATGCATCTATTTTTATAGATGCATGTGAAATATGTGGTGATTACTTATCATCCTTCTCATTCTCATTTGATCTAACTAGACATATAACGATGGAAGTAGCTTCTGCGATGGTTACGGACTTGCGGGCTTAAGTTATTTGCATGAAGTAACTGGAGTCAATTTCAATTTCTGAAATGTGGCGTCTAATTTGGCTCATCTAGAAGCGATATGACACAATTTATAGCAATATATTGGTTACGCCATTATGCACAATTTTAGATAAGTTCATAAAACTTGTATTTTGGGTTGAGAATTGCAAATTGTTATTGCCTTATTGATATCTAATATGAGTAATATACATATTACTTAGTGACATGTAGTCATGTACCATATATTCTTGAACAGAGTCATTTGTTGGGGAAATGAGTTATCTTTGTAAGTTTAACATAACCCAATGTAGATTCTTGATAATCATCCATGCTCAAGTATCAAACAATGGTTTTTACTGACACTTTTGGGTGTTTTAGTTTAAGATATTGGATTTTGAGTATTCCCAAAGATGCTGCAACTTACACACACAAGAATAAACATATCCACTGTCATTTTACAGTTTTGTTTGCATTGCCAATTTTAGTAACAATACAAGCATCTTATCTTGGACAATGTGGACAATGATTATAGAGTAGGATTATGTTATTGGTACCCCTACCCACCAAAACTACACATGTTATGTAATTTCTACCCTCTTTGATTCACTGTTTACAGTACAACACAGTTTTTTATCAGTTTATGTTCCGTGCTTTTACATTTACATTACATGTCTCCTTCACCCATATTGAGTTAATCTTTTTTAACTAGAAATGATAAGATTAAATAAAGAAAATGTGCACAAGTTGTGATAACTCAGCCAAAGGCCGTTGATTAGTCGCGATTTTAGTCATATGGTAACAAAATTTTCGATTATTCTATTGTGCAAGTTGAGAAAATGACATGTACGATTTGGATTCAACATAAGTGAAGTTACTATAGTTAATTGTCGGTGTAAAAGAGTGGTGAATATCTCTAGAATGGGTGTTTATGATTGCCTTTCCGAGTGTGGTGAGATGAATCGAAAATTGCATAATCAACAATTCTAAAAAAAAAAAAAAAAAAATTGTAGATCGGAAGGAACATTCTGACTTCGAGTTTCTTTTAACACCAGTCATTATCCACTTACAAGAAATAGCTCTGACAACTTTTCTGGCCCAGAGGAGCACCACTGGAGTGACACGAGCCGAGACTCGACTACTGATCTCTTATTCTACAAAGTCTATCTAGTATGCCTATAAGCAAGCATAATATTTTTAAAATAATTTAACAAAATATGTAATTTTAAAAATATTTAAATAAAAAGAAGTTTTTACTACTACACCTATTTAAACACTCATCCATTAATTAAGGGAGATGATTTGCACACCCAACTTTTTGATTAATACACTATAATGTACAACCGGTTAAAACAGAATGTATAAACTATACAACTGTTTAATGCATATGTTGGAGTGTCACAATCAAAAAGTTGAGTGTGCAAATCATCTCCCATTAACTAAAGGGAGGTGATTTACACACTTCCAAAAATGATTGGGACACTATAAATTAGAGTGTATTGCCATTTATACCCTCACAGGATAAAAACAAGTAAAAGTAATGTGAGAGTATAGATGACAAGATACTCTAATTTTGAGTGTCTCAATCATTTATGGAAGTGTGCAAATCACTTCCCTTAATTAAATGTTACCACATATATGAATGCAAAACTCTAATACAAAGAACTTTAATCATCAAATTGCTTTTTTGAATTAGATGGAAGCTAAATTTGCAACACAGTTTAGAATACCACCAAATGTCGTTCGCTTAATTTCTTTTAAACATTAATTCGAAAAATGATATTTTCCTTTCAGATGTTAAAAGTTCAATTGTTTAAAACTCCAAACATTTAGTTGTGGGAAGAACATTTCACTGGATGCTTGTCATAGAGCAAGTAAAGCAAATAACCGGATGCCTTAAAAAATTTTAAAACAATAATTATTGCACAATTGAAAAAAAAATTTAGTTCGTTAGAACTCACTACAAATGTTGTTAGAGAAGCTCGAAGTCTATTGAAGAGAGACTTAAAATCAGATCTGTGTGTCGNCGGTATATTCGGTTTCGACCCCCCATTTTAATTGTGAAATTTCTTTTATACATTAAGCAATAAAAAATTTTAGATCCCAACCCTCCACTGAAAATTTTCTAGCTTCGCCACTGCGTGTATGCATTCATATTTTATGTGTTCTTCTATCTAAGATAGTTTGTTCCTTCGGGTACAATGATGTCAAGTCGTGCCGTTAGTTATCATCAAGATTGATTATTGAGTTTGTTGTGTCATTAATGCTTTATGCTTAATAGTCGAAAGTGAGGTGATGGCAAAGATGGAGCGGAAGACACTCATTGCAACAATGGATGATAGACGCTTAAGTTTGTTTCTTTTCTCTTATGTCGTAGGCTTTATGCTTATGTTGTTAGTAAAATAAATGAAATAACACAATTTATTAGATTTTCATATAAGAGCATCCATCATAACATGTCAAATTATTAATTTATAAACTATAAACCTATTACCACTATGTATAAACCTTTTATAATTATATCAAATGTTCAACCATAACACATGCATTAAATTATGAAAAGGTCTAGGATCTTGGACCTCTTCATGCCATATAGATATAAACCACAAGCTCACTATGGTTGAAACAAAAGATAAATCTTTTCATAACTTTTAGACCTTTTTATAAACCTCTTATAGTGGATGCCCTAAGTACATACATCGTTAAATAAATTTTGGAAATGCAATAGTCAACCAAAAAACTCATGAAAAATGTGTACCATTTAATTACTTGGTCAACAAAAAACGTTCAATTAAAACTTTTTAATTACTTAGTCAACAAAATAGCCATCAATAAATCATCCCATTTACACAACTTTTAAAGAACATTAATGACCTGTTAAAATCGAAATATAATTTTTATTTATTTTACAAAGACAAATACTCACACTAATCATACGTTCCCATGAGTTGAGGGCTTGAGGCACACTTTAATTTTCACAAATATCATTTAACCAAATTCTCATTGATAGAAAAATTGATATTAGATCGAGATGATAAACTCAACTTCCTCTATTTTGCAATACTAAAAGTGACATTGTTTTTACTTTAACAATATCACCTACGATCTCATCGCTATATTTTTCTTAACTTATGACCGCAATGTTGCGCGGTCATACATTAAATACATATTATGACACCAATGTGTCGATCATGGAGAAACATTAAATATTAAGTTTAGAAAAGGATGATTGTGGTATTTGATGCACTGACAAAGAGGGTGAAGTTATGCATGGTTTAAAAATAACAAGTCGGTACATTATTTTATTTCTTTTACTGGTCAATAGTTGTGTCTTAAATAATGGCAACTCTCCTCCAATCAAGATAAATCCACACACAAATATCCAACAAGAATCTTCACCTTTCAGATAAACCCTCACAATCAAATCAATACAAATACTAACTTATTCTTTTTTTATTAGTATTAAAAAATAAACACGACAAGTACATTTTTGAACGTTTTATATTTGATACAGTTTTAATCCAATGTCAATATCTTACCTTTTAGTTTTAGCTACAACATATTAAAGCCAAACATTTTGGTACATATAAGTCTCATTATTTCCATTCATATATGTTAGTTGTGGTATGGAAGTCGTTTTGTAACTAAATGTTGCATTTACCAATTGGCATTTAGCCGACTCGTATGATAGATATTCTTTTTATTTCATCTACCAATTAGTCGTGGGTCTAAGTTTCATCACGTAAGACACAGCTAAGAGTGTCTATTCGTATGATAGATACTCTTATCATTAGGCAGAACATGATAAGACTATCTATTCATATGATAGATACTATTATCATTAGACACATGTTGTGTCTAATTGTGTATCTATGGAATCATGAGTTTGTCATTCTTTCTAAGTTACAAAGAACAAATTTAAAATAATATATACAGAAATCCAATCTAGATATGGCTGTCGAATCATAAGAAACATATGAAAATTCAATGTACAAAAAGAACACAACTAACTAAACATATACATACAGTAATAAATTATGATTTAAAAATATGGGTAAAAGGTAAAGGAGTTGAACCAATAAATATGGATGTTAAGCTTTTAGTAAGCAACAACTTTTCTTTTTGTTCAATGTTAGTTATATACTTTAATCCTTTCATCATGATTCATGAGATTTGGACCACCATTTCTTTTATACACCATTATTTTGTGCAAGATGCCCTTCTACTTCTATTTTCATTCTCTCATCCTTTTCCTTAAAGGACTTCCACATATATGCTTGTCTTTATTGCTCATTCAAGCAAACAACCACCATTTGCATAGTCAAATTCGAGCTAACAACATCTCCATTGATTATGATAGTGGGGGAGGAATTAGATGCTGACAAAATAACATAGTACCGATAAGGAATATCGTCCCTTCAAAGTGCAATGAAACGTCGTCGAAGATAAGAATATCTTTCAATAATAGTGTGATCGCATGTGACAAAGCTCCCATTTCACGAATGGTAATGGAATCAACAAAGCTATAGTCGGTTTTAGCATGTATCTAATCAAATTTATGAAGTATTGTTGAGCAATAATGTAAGTATCTTATGAAACCGAAACAATTGTAGTGAGCAGATTACTTATTTCAATAAGGATGGAAGATTTGGTTACATCATCTAATTTAACGAAACAATAACATTAGCCGTTTTATAGAAACACGATTTGTAAAAAGAGTAATAACGACATCTAAATAACCCTTGACATCTTATCGATGAAGCAACATTTCATGAATTGCGGCATAGGAAACAATGGTCTTCCTTCAACAATTATCACCAAAATGTCTTGAATAATACATAACATTGCTACTTTTGTACAACAATGTACAAATAAAATGATGAAATCTAAAGAACCATTGACCCTTTATTGATGAAGGTATGAAAAGTGTGAACAATAATGAATGTATAATACAAAAATACAAACCTATGCCCCAGGCAATGTGGTAGTGACAGAATAAAGGGTCATGGGTTACCAACTGTTCTTAATGAAGACTTTCACAAAAAAAGAATGGGTGGCATCTTGGATTGATGGATAGATCTATCACACACAAAAGACACAATGCTCCATTGATTATTGGCATATTCTTCCTTATTTTGATTCACAGCCATTCACCTCACTTTATTATATCCATCAATAATTTACAAAAATAATATTCCAAGTGGTAACCAACAATTTTGGTTCTTATTCTATGGCCCTAAATAAAATCCAAAGTAACAATTTCCAACTAAAGTTCAAATATCTATCTCCACCATGTAAGGAAACTTGAGAGTTGAAGTCCTTATCAATTGGCAGTCTATTATAATTATAGACAAATCATTTTGTTCTTGAAGTTAGACACAACATGTGATTCCTCAAGTAAGGTTCAAGTTATCTAACACATAACCATGTGCACAATTAATGGACAAAAACTATTACAGCAAATATGAACTTGGTTGACTTGATTGCTAGTGAATAATTTACAAGCATGTACACTACACTTCATGTGCATAATCTATTGACTATAGTATTAAAACAGAGAATATAATCATAATCATATTCATATAGATAAATAGATAGATATATTATATAGCAATTATTCACAATGGCTGTAAGCTCAAACTTAGGACAAGCATTTACAAAATTGAGGTTGAAATCGAAACAACAAAGTTGACTATAACTCAAACCTGACATGATATAGAAGATGGTATCGAATTTACAGATTTTGTTTTGGGAACCCATTGAAGCTTAGGCGGTGTGTGTGAGGTTGATGGCTCTATTGAGCCTATCGAGAATGCCATTGGCTTTTCGCTTAGCCCTTGAAGTACCATTTTGCGCGACTTGAGATAGAGTGCCATAAGTGCTCTCTTCTTCCCTCATCTCCTTCCATTTTGTCCGATCATAGTAACAAAGAGTGTACAAAACAGCAATGCAATTCTCCTTGTTTCGGGCACAATTAGTCTCCTTTATTAAAGAAAGCAAACACGAAACCGCTCCAAGATCACCCATTTCCTCAACAGCTTTTTGGTTACTCGAAAGCATGGCAAGGATAGCTAATAACTCGTCCACGTGAACCCTGTTTTTTATTTTATTCAAAAGGGCTTTCACGGCTCCATCTCTCACAGCTCGAGCTTTATTTTCATGGGTAATGCATAGATTAAAGATAGCAGAAGCAGCATCTTTCATTGCCAACGGATGTCCCTCTTCCAAAAGCTCAATAAGCGGTTTCAAACCACCAGATTTTCCAATAAGCGACTTATTAGAGTCTAAAGCCGATAAAGTGAAAAGGGTAGCAGCCGCATTGCTTCTAGTTTCAATTGTCCCAAATCTTAACGCATCCAATAACAAAGGTATAACCATCGGCGTCTCGGCCACAAGTTTCTTATTATTATCATGGATAGACAAATTCAAAAGCGTTGTAATCAAATCTTCCTGAAGATCAGGGTGAATTTCTCCATGCGTCTTCTTTTGACACAACGGAGTCAACAACTGAGGTATAGCTTCAAGGTTTTCACCAAACAACGCCCTGAAAGACGGCATTCTCTTTGTCAACGACCTCAACGTCCTAGCAGCCTCCTTCTGCTCAGTCTCTCTACCCGACATTTTATTCAAAAGAGACAGAAAAAGATCACGGTCAGCTTCCGTTAACCCGTCTTCATCTGAATACTGTAAAGGACTAGGAAACTGAACCCCGCGATTCTTACACCATTGCGTTATCATATCTCTAACCAATTGATTCGGCGTTAAAATAGTGTGTGAAAGTACTTGTTGCGTCTTGGGACATATCCTGTTTCCGGCTTTCAACCATTTTTGTATAAAAAGCCTATCATATGTCTGCACATCATACACAAAAAACAATCATTATCAATCACAAGCATAAAACACCAATATTAAACTTAGTTAACTTACAGCATTCTAATTTTGACTTTTCAAAAATGATGAACAATGAATAAGTCTAATTTTAACCAATTTACACCATTACTGTATTATATAATAAAAAGAAACACCAACATTAAACAAATAACCAAATTTCAACATCCTCATTACTTCCTAAACCTATGTTTTATCACATAAAACACAAATTTTCATCATTTAACATAATATATAATTAAATTAAGTCTAATCTAAACTTAGCTTCAACTTAACATAAAGTCAACAAAATCATCAATATTAATACATAAAGTTAACCCACAACCTCTAGTTTTAAGCTAACAATAACATATAATAAAAAAAAGTTTATTGCAATAAACATACACAACCACAAATACACACAATCATATGGAGTATAAACATATATAAAAAAACAAATTTAAAAGGATAAAAAAAACTACCTGCCCAGTAGATAATATGACAGGATCTCTCATGATTTCTTTAGAAATAGGACACCGAAATTCTTGTGGACACGTGGACGTTGAACTTTCATTACTACTAGTATTATTATTCATTTCATTAAATTTCTTATTACTACTATCATTTGATTTCTTCTTAGAATTTTGTTTTAGCTTTTGCAAAATTTGATTAGCTTTATCGATTAACTCATCATTAACAACATCTGCAGTTGATGATGAGTCATCAATAATCTTGGAAACAAGTCTTTGTAATTCTTTTTTTAACTCCATTGTGATCTTTGCATGATCTTTTTCGAACACTTCACTTTTAGCCATGAAATTTNAATACTGTAAAGGACTAGGAAACTGAACCCCACGATTCTTACACCATTGCGTTATCATATCTCTAACCAATTGATTCGGCGTTAAAATAGTGTGTGAAAGTACTTGTTGCGTCTTGGGACATATCCTGTTTCCGGCTTTCAACCATTTTTGTATAAAAAGCCTATCATATGTCTGCACATCATACACAAAAATCAATCATAATCAATCACAAGCATAAAACACCAATATTAAACTTAGTTAACTTACAGCATTCTAATTTTGACTTTTCAAAAATGATGAACAATGAATAAGTCTAATTTTAACCAATTTACACCATTACTGTATTATATAATAAAAAGAAACACCAACATTAAACAAATAACCAAATTTCAACATCCTCATTACTTCCTAAACCTATGTTTTATCACATAAAACACAAATTTTCATCATTTAACATAATATATAATTAAATTAAGTCTAATCTAAACTTAGCTTCAACTTAACATAAAGTCAACAAAATCATCAATATTAATACATAAAGTTAACCCACAACCTCTAGTTTTAAGCTAACAATAACATATAATAAAAAAAAGTTTATTGCAATAAACATACACAACCACAAATACACACAATCATATGGAGTATAAACATATATAAAAAAACAAATTTA
Source organism: Artemisia annua (assembly GCA_014162995.1). NCBI lineage: Eukaryota > Viridiplantae > Streptophyta > Magnoliopsida > Asterales > Asteraceae > Artemisia > Artemisia annua. The sequence goes on from LBNU01022007.1 coordinate 48,833, forward strand.
AAAGGATAAAAAAAACTACCTGCCCAGTAGATAATATGACAGGATCTCTCATGATTTCTTTAGAAATAGGACACCGAAATTCTTGTGGACACGTGGACGTTGAACTTTCATTACTACTAGTATTATTATTCATTTCATTAAATTTCTTATTACTACTATCATTTGATTTCTTCTTAGAATTTTGTTTTAGTTTTTGCAAAATCTGATTAGCTTTATCGATTAACTCATCATTAACAACATCTGATGTTGATGATGAGTCATCAATAATCTTGGAAACAAGTCTTTGTAATTCTTTTTTTAACTCCATTGTGATCTTTGCATGATCTTTTTCGAACACTTCACTTTTAGCCATGAAATTATATAGATTGCTAGAGACAGTAACACATAGTGAGTGTGTGTATGTGTGTGTGTTTTTTTTTTTAAATTGGAAAACAGAGCACTGAACAAGAGAGAAGAAAGAATGATGGAGGAGTGAGAGAGGAGTAGGAGTTACATGTTTATAGGGAAGGATGTGTTGTGTAAAGTTTTATTATTGTAATAAGGGTCATTGTGAATTGTCAATACTACAACTTGGTCCATTACTTTTAAGATGTGATTTGCATGCCTTTCGTACTGTTTTCTTTATTTGCACACATCAGTATACAAACAAGGGATATAAATATAATACAAGTGTGAAAATCATTAATTGGTGTGTATCAATCAAAAATAAAAACGTACATAACAATTTCTTCTTTATGTTTTTTGTATCATTTTCGTTAGCGTGTAAGTAGTCAAAGCTTGGCTTATCTGATATAGATAAACCGTATACCGCATGAAATGATGTGCATTAATCAAAACTAAGTGTGTGCAAAGGAGTTATAATATTTTATATTGGTAATCATTCTTGACATTAAATCAGGCATGATTTCAAATTAACATAAAAATAAGCTGATTATTGTTAAGTCTAAACAGGTTTTGAGTCAATGTTACCAATTTATCTCACAACTTTGTGTTTAGATGGAAAAATTAGTTAAGCAGGATGACTTGTCAAACAACTTAATATATTATGTACGCACTAATATATATTGGGTACAATGTTTCGACTTGTCAAGTTGTTGATCCTCTCTAAGTGTGATGGGTGTGGGAGCAGGAAAGATGCAAAAAAATATTGGGTACAATGTTTCGACTTGTCAAACAACTTAATATATTATGTACGCGCTAATATATATTGGGTACAATGTTTCGACTTGTCAAGTTGTTGATCATCTCTAAGTGTGATGGGTGCGGGAGCAGGAAAGCAAATGGGACTATCTTTTCCTACATAAAATTCACACATTGCTTCAAGGGATCAGAAGGGGACCCATAAAAAATATGTTGAGTGGGACTTGAGTCTCGATGAAAAAATAGAGAAAGACAAGAGAGAGAGAAACACTATTTTATTATGTTGTGAGTGGATATTTGTGTTTTTAGGTATTTTTAAATGATAAAAATTAAAATAAAAAACAGAAAATTAGTAAAAAAGAAAGAAGATGATGGAATAGTTAAATGAAATTTAAAAGAAATAGTTTAACAGAGAGAAAATTTTGATGTTGAGCTAATGTGGCGAGATAAAACCCCTCATCACACCGTCTACCTTAACTTATGTGACATGCAACTTGATTATGCAAATAGTTTAACTGGATTTTCAAAGATCGACTAGTTAACTCGTATAACATGATTAACATGGGTAACCATTTTAGTTTAATTATGTATGTAATCTTTTTATTCTAAAGGGGTGAAAACTTCAATTTAGGCCAAGTATACGTGGGCAGCAGTATGCGGGTAGGGCCGAAAGAAATGAAAGTGGGCCCACCTTACACGAGATCAAATCCATGGCCTTACAGCTGGCTAGTACTTTACGCGGACTAAACTTGCTTGCCACACCCTCACTACTACTAATTTTCCCCTTTTTAGATTCTTTTCCATTTTTCTTTCTTTAATATTGTCATATCTAAAACAAATTTGGGTTCCGTTGGGTTTGTAAATGGGTTTTATGATTTTAATTTAAATTTAGATTTTAATTTGGTTTAAGATGTGAATTTTAATTTGAGATGTGAGAGAGAAGTATGTTAAAAGATACTCGTATTTTAAATATTAAAATATAAATTAAAAGTTATATACGTAGTATATTAATAGTGAGAGGATATTAAAAGGAGATAGGGCTAAGCATTGCAGACTCACAATCGACTGAGACTGAAAGGACCGACCTAACCGAAAGATCAGCGGTCCGGTCTCGGTCCGGATTTTTTTTTCTATATCAGTCTAGGTTCGGTTCAGTCCAGTCGAGTACAAACCAACTATTTTGCCATCCGGACCGAACACATTCGGTTCGGTCGTCGGTCTAGGTTTTTAGGCTATTTCGGTCTCGGTCTTGGTCGGTCCGGTACGTCTTAGATCGATGCTTACCCCTAAAAAGAGATGTGAGGTAAGAAAATATTGGACCCCACATATGTTATAAAACCTCTCTAGCTTATGTTTTTCTACATCCCCTAATATTTAGAATGTCATCCTAAACCCTACTTTCAAAAAAGCAACCAAACTCTCC
>LBNU01022007.1:51550-67906 GCA_014162995.1 Artemisia annua
TTTTTTTTTTTTTTTTTTTTTTTTTTTTTTTTTTCATTTGGATTACCTGGATTTCTTACTTGATATTGAGAGCCGACTAATTTAAAAAAGATTATCTATTTGAATAGCGTAAAGTCGGCACAAGTAAATATACATAAATTAATTTTCCCTTCATTGTATTCAAACCCTTTTATCTCTACTTTAGAATGCTAATATTCATTAAAATAAATAAATAAATAAATAGTTTGTGGCATTAGTTTTTTAAATGTGTACTAAATGGTTATAAACAATTTTTTACTTAATCACTAGCATACATATGTTTTACTGACGCGCATAAAATGAATTACATGATCAATAAACAATCCAAACACCCCCTCTATTTCCATATGACATGCATTGCAATCGTAGAGTAGCCTAGAGTTTTGGCTTGGATAAATTTATATTTAGCGTGTTGAAGTTGTGAACAAAAATTGGCATGATGCAAGTCATGCAACAGTAAATTATTACACACCCTGTGGCAATAACTAGACTAGTATAAAATTATGGAGCATGTGCAAAATTCAAATTTCTAATGATAGATTATATTCTTCAAATTTAAAAGTTTTATGCTTACCCGAACATGTTTTAAAAATATTGTACATCATGTATTTAATGGTTATAGTTTATACATATATAAAATTGATTATAAAAGTAAAGCGAGATATGATATTATGTCCATGATTATAAATTGGGATTTAAGGGGGTGTTTGGCTTGTATTTAAGGATTTACTATGGCTATAGGTATAAAAATGAGTTTATAAACTCATCACCGATGGAGGTTATAGAAAATGACTACTTTTGTAGGTTTCATACTTATTCTCGAAAACCAAATAACTTTATAGAAATGAAATAGAAATGAAAGTCATTCTTTAATTCTCATACCACTAGACCAAACAAACCTTAAGAATGGTGTATTTCTTGCTTTCTTTTAGAAAAATAGAAAAAGGCTTTTGTCAACTAGTGTTTAGAATTATTTCCATGTCAATATTTTACTTACACGTAATTAAAACTGTAAATGAAAAAAGGCAAAAATAGAAAGTTACACTATGGCCTCTGACTCACTCGGCTTAGCCATATTGCCCCTTTTGGTATGAAATTAATCTCAAAAGTTCCTGTTTTTGGTAAAATTAATTTTTTGGTTAGGCTTATGGCTATCTTTCAAACCCAACAACTTTTTCTCTTTGCATCGACTAGTTGCAATTAGAAAGCGAAATTTATATGTTTGATGTGTTTTCCAGCTTCGAATACTTAACTATAAATTTATGACAAGGACGGCCAACTAGCATTCATAGTGGGTAATAACTTTAAGTTGGATCGAGACATAGATTTGTACTAATTAAGAAATAAACATGTGTGTAGATTTGTAATGTTAAACTCTAAGAAAAGGTAGGTAGCTTTTATGTCTTTTACATTGTTTAGGTAGTAAAATTAAATACATCTACGGAGCAACTGACTAGAACGTGAGAACTAATCGAATTAGTTAATTAGATTAATTGATTGAAGTCTATTGGCATGCTTGACAGCAAGTATTTTTATTTTAAACGGCAATTTTTCACACCTTATACCACTTATTTCACGAATGCTTCCAGCGAGACTTGAACTTACAACCTTTAAGTTGGTAAGCAACTTGTAAGATAATGATTTGTGATAATGATGATTATTATTGATTGAGGATTAATGCCAAACCATGGGTTACATATAGAGAGGTTACATAGGTTATTTTGGGTGGACTGGTAATCACCCATAAATTATGCTAATCACAATAAATGTGCTTACTAGGATACAACTCATATACAGTTTAACACTCCCCCGCAGTCCGAGCGGTGAAATCGTGAAAGCTCGGACTGGAGATTAAAAGCTAATAAACGAAAGTTGGTTCTAAAACTTCAACCCCAAAGAACTTTCCAAACAAACGGGGCGTGTTTTTCCCTAGAAAAACATAAAGATCCACTCATTCACCATCATATCCCATGTCCGCTCATTTTGTCATTGTCCCAAATAACCGAAACCATCCAAACAACCACCCAAGATACCAAAAACATACCAAACATCACCAACACCACACAACCCCCGTGAGTTTATTCTCAACGGTTCCGGTTTAAGAAGAAAAAGAAAATATAAACGTGGTGACTGGTTATCACAGAACCAACGGCCAACCACTAAAAGGAAACAGGTGGTGACTGGTTATCATAGAACCAACGGCCAACCACATAAAAAGGAAAAACAGGTCTTGATAGTTGTGTTTGCATGAGATGGGTTTTGTTATTGGTTGGAGTTGATGATATGCGGCAGTAGGGAGGGTGAGGGACGATCTTTTTAGTGGGTTTGTGATTCGGATATAAGCGGAGGAAAGGACACTGTTGAAAAATCACAGATCTAAGAAAATAACTTGTTATTTGAAGATGAAAAATGACAGCGGTTAATGTTTAAAGGGAGCCCTCCGAACCTCCGGCATGTAGCCGGCGGCCGGAGGCGGCGGGTGAATCAGTTTTGTTTAGGGTTTTGAGGGAGGACCGATTAGGCCTGATACCATGTAAGATAATGATTTGTGATAATGATGATTATTATTGATTGAGGATTAATGCCAAACCATGGGTTACATATAGGGAGGTTACATAGGTTAATTTGGGTGGATTGGTAATCACCCATAAATTATGCTAATCACAATAAATGTGCTTACTAGGATACAACTCATATACAGTTTAACACAACTCACGTGCCACTAGACCGAAGGTCTATGATTTAACAGCAAGCATTTAGGAGCTATTTAAGCAACTAGCGACAAATGTTTTAAATATAATGCCAACAAGCAGCTAGCGTTTATATTTCATAGAAAGGTCATTCAAAACGCTTTATGAATAAGCCCTCAAAAGTATGTTCATAAATATTACTCAATTATAAATCGATTCATGGCATCGGCCAGTTGATAAACCCAACATGAAAATGAACATTATATCATTTTAATGGTTGGTTCTTAGTATATACTCATTCCGTCTCAAAATAATTGTTCCGTTTTGATTTTTGAAATTTATATTCTTCAACATTGAGCTAAAGTTTTTTTGTTTTTATTATATAATATCTGATGAAAATTATAACAATAAAAAAATATATTTAAAATCTAATTTATTCATTGTATCAATTATTATATATATATAAAAAAATGTGATCATTGATTCCTCGAGGCTAAGATTGGGTGTAGTGTAAGTGGTGATATATTGAAGATGGTGCAACTAGAATAAATGGTTGGTGTTGTAATTGCAACATACGATTACATGTGCGCTAATAAAAAATGGGACATCTGTAACGGTGGTTGCAAAATTCAACCCCACATTTTTGGTTCTTAATTGTTGTTATGAATTTAAATTATCAATTGCAAGTTATTTAAGTTGGTATCTTTTATTGAACCGACAAACATTTTAGTTTAAATAATGAATGTTTGCAGAGTTTATATGTTCGTTTAGTGAATGTAATTGTTGTGGATTGAATCAAAAGCGTGCAATCCAAAAATTATATGGTCCATAAAGTTCGATGTAGTTTGTTGATTTTGTCAAACAGTACAAAATTTATTATTGTCCATTAAAACTACAATAAATAGTTGATAAAGCGTCATTAAACATATCATGTTATGAGGTGCATTGTTATGAATTTTATTGCTAAATTAATTTATATTTGTCAAAAGTTTATGCCGCTAAGGCTTGGGAATAGACTTATTCAAAGAACAACTGCATGCATTCTAGAAATATTTATTACCACGTTGAAGTTTAGTATACAAACACCGTAATATGTGTACAACAATTTCTGTAAAAGAGGACCAAATACCGATATTTTCAAAAGAACTAAACCTAGAAGTAAAACAACAATAGCAGGACAGCTAGACTTAAACGTGAACGGGTATACGATTCTTTTTAACTGTAGTATACGAAAAAAATTGATAAATAAATAAATAAATAGTTTTGATTAAAATGATTGAGTTTAGTAAAAATTAAATTTATTTTTCACTTACTAATAAACTAACCAAACAATAACGATAAATACACAATGCATTGGGACCAAGTGCATTTTAGAAAATACAATTTTCTACATTACAAAACAAATTCTATGGAGGTCTCATGATAACGCAAGACTCTCTAATAGGATTGTTGATCATGGATCGCATTTACGGAACATCCAAGGGATCGGATTCTAAGAATAAAGTTTAAAAATCATAATAATTTTGGATGCTTATTTTTTTCTTTTCTTTTTCAAAGGTTTATTTTCGTATATAATTTGCCTTAGAATTGTATTTTAATTTGTCACCTTGAGACATCAAACATGTATTTTGGGAACAAGTAAGGAGTCATCTTGTTTACGAATAATTGTTCTAGATTAACAGTTTATTAGTGCAATAGAATGGGTCTCTTGTCTTGCACAACTTGCTGATGGGAGGTCTCACTAAGAAACACCACTCCGCCCATTCCTTTCCCGCAAAACGGAGTTTGAGTTGTAAGATTTTTACGAGTTTCCTCGGGGTAGGTGAGGGGTGTGTTGCCAACAAAAAATGAGTGAGGAAAGGAAAAAGTAGGGGGATGATGTGGCATAAAGGGATTGGGTGGAAGTGAGTGAAGGGAAATGGGGTGAGGGGTGTGTTGCCAACCCCCTTAGAGTTAAAAGTGAATGGGTCGTTAAAAAAAAAGTGAATGGGTACGCAATTCTTTTTAACTATAAGTATAAAGAGAAAAATTATTAAAAAAGTACTAGTATAAATTTCGGTTAAAATAATTCAATTTAGTGAAAATTAAATTTATTTTTCACTTATTGATAAATTAATTAAACAATAACTATAAGCACTAGACGAGTACCGTGCGTAACCACAAAATTTTATAGCGGCATATAGTTTTAGTGATAAAAAAAGCTAATAGGTTATAAACAAAAAATAATAAAAGTTTGAGGATTTAAGGATTAAACATAATGTTTTAAAACCCGATTCGACCAGGGTCGTTCAACTGGTTGAACCGTTCCGGTCGAAAAAACGGGTAAAACTAAAACGCTTCAACCCGCCATGTTGGGTCGAAAGAACAGATCAAATTAAACCGGGTCAACCCGTCGGGTTTGAAGGGACTCGGGTCAACCCGGTTTTCGATGTGTATTAGTGTGTTAATAGTTTCCAACTTTGAATATGTTTTCCGAAAATAGTGTATGGATTTCCTAAAATATTTTAAGTTTTTATTTTTCACTTTTTGGTTTTTTCTTTATATATAGTATATAGATAATGCGTTGGACCAAGTACATTTTAAAAAATACAGGTTTCTACGAAAAATAGCATTACGAAGCAAATTCTATCGAGGTCCCGTGATACCGCATGACTCCCTAGTATTGTTGATCATGGATCGCATTTACGCAACATTGTTTAGCTTCTAGTTTTATAAAAGGAACATACAATCGTGATAATTTGATCCTCGAAGGGATCGGATTCTAAGAATAAAGTTTAACAATCAAAATAATTTTGGATGCTTACTTTTTTCTTTTCTTTTTCAAAGATTTATTTTCGTATATAATTTGCCCTAGAATTGTATTTTAATTTGTCACCTTGAGACATCAAAGTATCAAACATGTATTTTGGGAACAAGTAAGGAGTCATCTTGTTTTACGATTTCTACATTAACAGTTTATTAGGGCAATAGAATGGGCCTCTTGTCTTGCACAACTTGCTGATGGGAGGTCTCACTAAGAAACACCACTCCGCCCATTCTTTTCCCGCAAAACGGAGCTTGACTTGTAAGATTTTTACGTGTTTTCTCGGGGTTTGTAATATGGGAAAATATGTTGACGTGATGATGATGTAGTAAAAAAAAATACAGGAAAACGGAACCCGGCTAGACCCTTACCCTAAGTTCCTTGTTATCACGCCGTTAATGTATTTTGTTGCATTATACCTAAGTTAATTTTTGTTCTTAACTTAAGGTCGTATTATTAAAATGTGCATATTGTGCTTAAGTGTTAAGCAACAACTAAAAAGTGATTATGGATAAGAAGATGCCTGTGATACAAGCAAAGGTAGAATTTAGCTTGATGCATGAGCACTTCATATTTTTTTCTTCCTGTGGTGGAAATTTGATTGGGATGTGATGAACTTTAATGACGTGTTACTTTAAAGGTAATACGTGAGATTTCCACACCGATTGGGGAAGGGCCGAAAACAATTTTAAGATTAAACCTGTGAGGCCGCGTACCTGAATAAAAAAAGCTCGTTTCTTCCAAGTTACTTGAACAGCCAAAACCGCACCCGTAAACTGTTTACTTGAGATTTCCACGAAAGAGGCAGAATCATATGGTGCTCAACTTATTATGTTTTTTTAATTTGGTCCCATAATATACAAAATACATTATGCGTTTACAAAAGTAAAAAAAAAAAAAAAAAAAAAATGTTTTAGTCTACAAGAAAAGGATAACATAAAGTGCAGGAGAGCATCCAGAAAAAAGATAAGGAATACTCTTGAATTGTCGGATAAAACACAAATAAGTGTTCCATTACGGAGCATATGTTCTCGGTAAATTAAACGTAATCTAGAAAAGTTCATTACGGCGTAACTGAATTGTTTCATATACGCCGTATAGATCATGCTTTTGTGACTTTTCAGTAGAGATTGAAGCTTAGCTCAAACACGAAAGTTATAGATCTTTCTTTTTTCTTATTCTTGAAATCTTGAATCACCTAAAAAGGAGCTCGTATCAAGAACTTAAGGGCAAAATACTAAAGCACCTTTTTAAGATATCACATAAACATTTCTTTAACTTTCGGTTTTCTTCACTTGATTCTTTCACGAGGCTTCCATAATTAACCCTTGATCACAAGTCACTTGTTCCTTAAGTGTTTCATCATTATAATCCCCCAATGGACTTGCAAGCCTTGCGTCTCAATTTCTTGAAGTCTTGATTATGGCTACAACGTAAGCAATACGAGCTTGTTACGCCGTAGTGGTCTTGATGTCTTTACTGGCAATACGGCGTATTCCATACGAAGGAGTTACGTCGTATGTATCTGTTGAATTTACTTGCGTCGACTGCCTTGATAAGGGATATGACGTATATATGTTGTTGCATGTACACCTCATATGTGGACTACAGTTTTTGCACATTTCCAAGCGATTGTTTTCTCAATTCTGCATCCCTTTGCACAATGCTCAAATAAATCCTATAAAACAAAATAGGAAGCAATTAGGTATCAAATCTTACGCAATGGAATGCTAGGTTACTTTCTGTAGGCGTTCGTCTGTCCTTAATACAGGCGGTTCTTGGTAATTTACCTACATATTATATGTCGCTTTATAAGATGCCTGTCGCTGTATGTAATAAGTGGAGTCCATGCGGAACCAGGTGATTTAGGCGTGAAGAAGTTGGCCTGGGTGCGTTGAAATTCCTGCATGGCTAGCAAGCAAATGGGTGGTCTCGGTATTGGTAGTATCCATGCGCTCAATGCGGGTCTTCTGTTTAAATGGTTGTGGATGTTTCTTTCTCAGTCCTCGGTCCTTTGGGTTACTGTTATTAAGGAGATTCACGGGTACCATGGAGGTATTTCCGATCCTCCCTCATATAGTTCTTGCTTTAGTCCTTGGAGTGGTATTCTATCTTCGCTTAAGTCGCTCAATAAGAAAGGAGTTGATCTCCTTTCCTTGTGTTCTAGAAAACTTGGGAATGGAGTTTCTATTCATTTTTGGGATGATGTTTGGTGTGGTACTCAGCCCTTAAAAGTGCAATTTCCTCGTGTCCACATGCTAGATAATGATAAAGCTGTGGTGTTGCTAATCGGTTAAACCTCCAGGATTGGTCTTCTGTTTTTTGAAGGTCTCCGAGAGGAGGTATTGAATCCTCTTAGTTATCCGATTTAAAGATTTTAGTTGGATCCGTTGTTTTATCCAAGCATAAAGATAATTGGCAATGGTCGCTTGACGCTTCCAAAGGGTTCGCCGTTGCGTCGGTACGTTCTTTGATTGACTCCCATACCCTTGACGCGGGTACGGTGCGTTCTTTGAATGACTCCCATACCCTTGAAGCGGGTTCTTTGGCTACTCGTTGGAATAGAAATGTTCCCATAAAAGTCAATGTTTTCTTGTGGAGGTCAACGCTAAACAAGCTTCCTTGTAGGATGAATTTGATAGTAAAGGGATTGATGTTGATTCTCTTCTTTGCCCCACTTGTCATGAAGATGTTGAAACAGTAAATCATATCTTCTTTAATTGTGAGTTAGCTAAAGATTTGTGGGCGTTGTTAGCTAGATGGTGGGAGCTTGAGTTTCCTTTTTGCGAGAACATTTCCGAATGGCGTTCGTGGTTAGACTCTTCGTCCCTCTCTAGCAAAGCCCGGTTGTTCCTAGATGGTGTGGAAGGAACTCTTAGGTGGTTCATATAGAGCTTTCGTAATCGGTTGGTTTTTTCTTCTTCGCCGCTTAAGAAAAGCACACTTTGGGATAGTATAGTTTCACATTCGTTTTTATCGATTTCCTCTAGAAATCCTAAAATTAAGTTAAATTTGGTAGGTTGATTGAAAAATCCTCTTGTAACTATTAATTCCTTGTAATTGTTTCTAGCTTTTGCTAGTTTAATAAAAAGCCGCCGTTAACAAAATAATAAAATAAAAAATAGACATCAAATCTTATAATAATACAAGAAATATGAGCATAATATAAGGGAATTTGACATATAACAGTAGACACTATTTGATGTTATCAGCAACCATACGGATGGATGGTGTAGCAGTTTGAAAAAAGGACGAAAGGTGAGAATGTTTCTAAACCACAAGGATGAAATTTGCAATTAACTCTTAAATCTATGCACAGAAGATAAACATAATTTTGTTTTAGTTGTATAAAATGCAAGTTTGTATGTGGGGCAGTGGATGCGGATGTTGTGTATTATGCAGTCGACATGGAATGTATACTTTTGGCGGGAACATGGCAAACCTTGTCGCCATTCTTCTGGCCATAAATCTAAATAATTGAAAACATTTATTAATACACCAATCATTTCTTCTTAAGGTGACCCAGATTTGACGGGTGTATTATTTCAAGTTTTCAACCGTATTACTGTACGTTTGTACAGCAAAGTTTGACATTTTCGCAATGTTGAATTGAACTAGTTAAAAGTAGCTAGTTACATAAATATTCATGGAAACCAAGTTGATAAAAGATAATCATCAAAATATAAGCTTTGTGAAGTTCGAATTTTGATCAGTGAAAACAACATTGAAGTGTCAACACCTACTTTCACGAAAAAAATGGAACTATATTTAACAAATGTTTGAGCAATTTACTAAAATTATAAAGACAGATAGATAAAAACGTTAGGGTAAACTGGACTGTACACCCATAGAGACTTATTTCGACATGTTATCCGAACTGTATGACTTATCTATTCTGCCATCACCAATAGAAAAACACTCTGTTGCTTTAGTACAATTCAATGATACAATTTTCAACACTTTTAGGTCTGTCAAGACCATAAATGATTCTGATAACAAGGTTAAATAACAGATGTACAAGGGGTATGATGTTCCTACATCATACACACATTAGTTACTTCACTTTCTATCCAAGCTGGCCATCCATGTCGGTATGAGTCCACCTGGATCCTAATGACGTGGCTGTCCTTAAATAGGCGTGACGAAAACAGAATTGTTGAATAAGCCCTACCCTTTTTGTCGTGTTCAAAATGTACAAAGTAACGACAGCCCTCAAATCAACCCTACACTTCTAATAATGCCTAGATTAATATATAGTTTCGTTGTTGGTTTACTTATTACTTATAGGACAATAACAATATCTTTGTTTTGTTGAAGTACGTTTCTTTGTTTGCATATTCAAGAGATTTATTGACTAATGATGCTATCATGCTATAATAACTGGAAGTCATTTTCGATACTTATTGAACATGTCAATAACCTATCGGCTATTCATACCTTGTGAATGACAAAGTTGGTTTGAATATGTTTTTGGTAAAATTCCGCAGGCCACAGTTGATAAATCATTCTTTTTAGCATTGCATGAACTATGAACATTACGAGTTGGATATAGTAATATAAGTTTACAATCAGCCAGTGAACTTGCTAGGGACAAGGTCTTTATGGCCAATAATTGTTCATTACTTCAATGACCTCCTTAAGTGTTGGAAGGTCGTTGTTGCTTGTTGGACCGCGCGATAAGTTAATAGATTCTAGGGATCAAACAACACGGCAAAATCTAATAATTCGTAATCTTTAAATTGCATTTTTTCTAAGTGGACTATAGTAAAATTTAAAAATCTAACTATCAACAGTCTCAGGCAATCATAATACACAAGTTTCCTTCGCTTGGTTGTTAAAATTATTTTAGTTTTGCTTTTGTTCTGGATGTTTTTGGAAGAAATCAAATCTTAATTGTTGGATTATAGCATTTCCCCGTAGGTTAATCTTTATTGATAATCGATATGTAGAGTACGTTTGAATGTGTGATAATAAATAACCAAACTCTAGTGGACCACGACCCACCACAACTTGGTCGAGCCTTATAATCAACTTGCCAATACTCTCCCGCAAGACGGACGAAACCGCGAAAGCTCTAACCAGAGATAAACATAACTATAATTAGTAAATCACATCAGATAAGTATAGATTCGAAAAGAAGTGATTTTTTCGTCGGAGATTGTCGAGGCATAGAACGAAGCTTGACAGAGTTTCTGATCGGTGGAGGCATCGATTTAGGTAGCATTTTCTTTGGAATTTAATTACGAGTCAGCGGCTGCTTACGGCATTACCTAACTTTTAGCGGATTGAGTTAAGGACTTTTTATTTTTTTATTTATTATTTAAAAAAAAAAAAAAAAAAAAAAAAAAAAAAAAAAAAAAAAAAAATTTGGGAGAGAGGGGGGGAGGAGGAATTTGACCGGGATGGCTAGAGGCAGGGCTTCATTTGGTCGTCCAGGTGCGAGGATCAGACATAAAGCTCATATATTATGTTGGATTATAGAATTCCCCTCTAGGTTAATCTTTATTGATAATGTGATACATGGACTCATGGAGTACATATGATAAATGCATAACCAATCCCAAATGAACCTCGACCTAACACAACTGACTCGAGCATTATAATCAACCGCCTAATATTAATTATATTCCATTAACAATATGTCAATATCACATGTAATAATGTTGAATTAGATATTTTATCAAATAAGTCTACTGTAAATAAAGTTCAATCTTGATCATTATGCTGATTAACCAATTGCGGGATTCGTATTGTAAATGAAAACTAAAGCCTGATTTTAAGCTTGAGGATTTTGCAAAAAGAGGAAAGGAAAAAAGCAAAAGACTGAACATAATGATCAATACTTTTATGTTTATTATATGCAATAATGGTGTAGCTCAAAGCATCATTTTGACCATTTGAAGTTTATCATGCCGAATTTCTACAATTAAATGAGTAAAAAATAATAATATCTAGAAAGCAAAAGTTTGTAATAGTTTGGTATCGTTTGACTATTGATAGAGCATGAGATCCGGAATAACTCACGGCTTCAGCCAAGTTTTTTATGATGCAGTGGAAACGCAATGTGAAGTTTTACGCGGAGCATTTTTCAAAGAGATTTGCTAAACAATGCAAAGCAAAAACGATAAATGCGATACAATACAAAGACACTGCGATCATAACACATGGAGTACGCGTTTCACAGATCAGTTGGCGCATTGTGGCATAATTTGCGACCGAATTTGTGGAAAATCTATGTTCTATGTTAACTCAACCCATAGTTTGTTCCTAAAAAGCGAAACCTTGGTCACCACAAAAAATTACAAACTAAGAGTTCGTCAATACACTATGGTTAATCTATAGATTTCGTCTCACTAATCAAAAATAACTTGCGTTTTATTCCATCATGATTCATCATATCTATTTAAAACAAGACGCGGCTTTGTGAATAAAAAGTAGTTGTTAACTACATGTTCAAAATACTTATGATGATGACTTTACATCTTCATGGTTTCAATACATATTCGGCCTGGTGCATCCATTATCCATGATAAATCTAAGTGGTGTGACGTTTCTAGATATATGTCGTTGTTAACAACTAAGGCAGTCTAGATATGTAAAACGTGGCGGGTATGTCCTAAAATGAACGTATTATTAAATTGAATTGAATTGAATTTTACAAAAATCACTTAAAAAAATACAACCGAATATCCAAGAATCATAGACTTTGGATACTTTTGTTTCGTGCTTCAGTGATTTCGGTGTTTATCTTTCGTTTATCGTGCTATGCTTCATTGATTGGTGTCAAAGTTACTGTAAAATATGAAGGTTTCATGTTGTGCTTCATTGTTGTGTTTCACTGCTTTCTTCCTCTTCGTAGCCAACGAAGAAAGAGAAGACAATGCTATTATCCTAAACATGAAATTTCCTTCATATTTTCCTTGCCATTATGTTTTAGAAAAAAGTCTCCTATCGTAAGCGAAAGAAAAGTAGCAAAGCCTCTATCAAATATTGTGTTACTATATTGTGTAAGAAATAACACATGTTTGACATCATCCCCATGATTTCTATTCGCTAAAGGTGTTTGACATTTTTCATCAAATAAGGTTGGGAACATAGGGGCTTTTTTGCAGTAAATATTATCAACACATATACTCCTCCACTTTGAGGTCTAGAAGAATATATAGCTGCATGAATGTGATATGTAGCAAATGGGAGTCTCAAATCACATTTTTCAAATTGATTCAACGGAAGTAACTCCATATGTAACAGAACAACATCAAGATTCGAGGATAGCTCAGAGCACTTCTAAAACATAACGATGTCCATAAACTTTGTCGTTGACCTTCAAATATTAAAATGAAAAGTTCCTCATAACGTCTATAGATGACCCGTTTTGAGTTGATGGATCCATAAGGTAGGTAGGAGTAACAATATGGTTTATATTACGAAAAAAAATGAATAGAAATAGTCAATGTGTTGTAAAGGAAGGATTTATTGGTAACTGTATCCAAAGATGGGAAAGAATGACTCAATTACCACGTGTTTATATAGGAAAAATGGAAATGTTAAAGTTAAGGTTATATTTCGCAGATGTTTAGTAATTTACGTTTCGCAATCTGATTTAAATAGAAAAAGTACGAGTTTCGTTTCACATTTGCAACCATCCCGTAATTTTAATGGTGACTTTCTGTAATATTTCGCCTCCTGATGCAGGTTTTACTGACCAGGTCTTAATATTTATAATGTCTCGATTACCTAAGGTCTACCTAATTGCACTAAGGGATAGAGAATCCGGTCGCGTGTAGACTAGTATTTGGTAAAACCGAGGTCATCCCAAGAGTTATATGGTTTGGATTATGTCTAAGTCTGGTGTCACTAATTTAAACATATTAAAAGCTGAAATGATTGAATGATTGAAATGAAAGCAAAAAGCAAGTAAATAAGTAAATAAAAGTAAGGTTGTGAGCAATAGGAGAGAAGTGTACTAGCCTAATTACTCTTCCTACAATGTTTATGATTACGTTTCCTATTAAACTAATCTCATGCTTCAGGTGGGGCGGACATATATTAGTAGGTTCATATGGTCAAGTTCCCTAGCCTATCTCCCCCGAATCCTGCCGGGAACCACAGGCACTACCCCATGCTAGTAAGCCGACGTACGGTAGACGGGTTTGAGTCATTAAGTGCCACTACATGCTAGACTTATCAAGTATGGTTCGTTGTCACGATCATAGACCATACTTTAACTACTTAAGTTTATCCGACCCGGAAAGTGGTCCTATGGTCAATTTGCACACAAGGTCCGTGGTTCGTTGTCATCCCAACCATATCCTCATAACTCAACTACGCCGGGGTCCTATGGTCAATTCTCCCGGCATACCAAGTATGACCGGGTCATTTAAACTACCGCAATTAAAGGTTCTTATGATAAACTAAGCATGCACACACGTAGAAGCATTAAGAAAAGTACGAAAACGTAATCACAACAATGTACGAATCATAACTAGGCACCAGAGGTGCTTGTCCGATCATATTAAACTTAACAATTGAAATGATATTTACAAATGCCATCAGTTCGAAATGTAAAGAAAATAATGAAATGCTAAAACTTATGGTGTTTATGTGTGATTTCTCCCTTGGAAAGGCTCCGTATGCTGCTGTAGAAGGGCCTCCTAAGAGCTCCCAACGATCTTGACTTCGTGTGTGAGAAAGTTGTATGCCAAATTGCAGAAATTATGGTTGTATTTATAGGCCCGGCACTAACTACGGCGTAACTCATAAATGTGTTACGGCGTAGCTGGTGTAACGTAGCATGATCTTATCCTTTAGCACTAGCTACGGCGTAGTTGGAAAAGCTGTTACGCCATAACTCCAATTAGGATTTCTTCTTACGTCGTAGTCTTCAAGTGGGCTACGCCGTAGCATCATTCTTGGATCTAAGATCATCTCGGTGTCGTTGCTACACCGTAACTCCATAAGTGGTTACGGCGTAGACACTATCTTTCAGGAAATTCAAAGTCTTGGATAAGCTACATCGTAACCATGAGTTGTGGTTACGCCGTAGTTCTTGATTCAAGCTATTTCTTATTTGAATTCCTAGCTACGGCGTAATGGAGAGTTTGAGTTATGCCGTAGCTGTCTTCTACATACTAAGTGAATGTGTCTTTGATGAGTTCTTTCCATTTTCCGCGTCTCTTTAGCTCCTATGCTCATTTTATGACCTGGATACAAAATATTACGGAATCAAAGTATATATCCATAAAATAAGAGTAATACACGAGCATATTAGGGGGAAATTGACACTTAGATATCAGGTTTATTTGACGTCATCACCTCCCCCGAGTCTCCTTCTTATAAAAAGTTTTGTATGTCAGTTCAAATAATTGTAAACAGAAAAATTATAAAAACAAACTAAATAGTAAACTAAACAATTATGGACCCATTGGGTTCTACAACACAATCTCGTTTCGTTGAGAAACAAAGCGAGTTGATTACGGATTTTCTTGTGAGGGATAGTACTTCAAGGGATGAACTACTAGAAAAGGTCTCTGCTCTGAAGGCGACAATAAATGTAGGCAAGTTGTCGCGTTTTTGTGTGACGATATGGGGCATGAAGTATATTTTTCAAGACTATGTATTAAGCAGTTGAAGAGACTTGACGAATCTATTACCGCGAAAAATAATTTTCTGAAAGATTTGTTCATTAACTATGTCTAAGTAGCATGCATATCAATGGTTTGTTCTTCAGCTTTATATGATCTATTGTATTTCTACATACTCTTTTGAATGAATAAAAGTCAATCTTTAATTTTTATCATTGCTCATTCTCTTTTATTCCCTACGTCCTTAAATAAGTGTCTACTTTTGACTTTTGAAGTATTTCTTTTTTAACTTTGATGTTAAATATTTTTGTTTGTTTTATATAATACTTGATGAAAATATAACGATGAAAATATATTTAAGTTCTAATCCATTAATATATTTTGCATCAAATATTATATAATACAATTTTTTTTTAATTAAGATCAAAGTTGAAAAGGAATGATTTCAAAAAGTCAAAGTGGACATTTATTTAGGGGTAGTGGGAGTATATTTTTGGGTAAATAATATTAGATACATTTAAGAATACAAAACGTCCAATTAAATGTAGATTGCACTTTCCAATTCATCTAGATTTCTTTTCAAGAAACAAGAAAGCCGACTACACTCCTGTGTGTGTGTGTGTGTGTGTGTGTATATATATATATATATATATATATATATATATATATATATATATATATATATATGCATTCATCTAGAAAGACTTTCAACCGTAGGTATAACGACCCCTTAATTCTATCTACATGGTTTCTTCTTTCCATATGACCTCACTATCAAGGCCAAAATCTGAATCTTCATCAAGTTCAGATATTGATAAAGCCTTTCGATATCGAATTGGACGCTAGAAAAAAACAAATTCTTCTTGCTGAATTGAGGTATGTCGCGTTATTGATGAAAAATGTAGCAAAAGATGAGAAAAGAATTTTTACAATACACGTTCATATTCTTACAATACACAGTGATATTCAACGACTTCAAATGAACGCTGATGAAAAAAAAAGAAATTGAGTACTACAGAACTGAAAGTGTTTGATGTTGTAGTGTCAAATCTCAAATGCTTGTTTCAAGTGTTTTTAGTTTAATCTAACGTGTGAAAACGTAGAGGGGGGGTGAATACGTTACCGTTTAAAAACTTTACTACTTGTTGTATCAAATGTCCATTTTAGCTTGTTGTAATATGAAAGACGTTTCTTGTTGTTTATGACCAACATAACTTAATACATGTTATCACACAAGTACAAACAACAAGTCACAACACAC
>LBNU01022011.1:0-16253 GCA_014162995.1 Artemisia annua
CTTCTCAGCGCCCTCACTGCAGATAAAGAGAAAAGGAGTTACAACAAACTATATATGAGTGACAGTTTATAATAAATAAACAACCTACTTACCCCATCTCCAATTCAGCGAAAGATGGACCCTCCTTAGATCGCGCCTTCTTGGAAGGCCCCTCGCCATCACCACTAGACGCCCTCTTGCGCCTCAACTGGAGACCCTCCTCTTCTTCTTCATCAGACTCTCCCAAGTCGATGTAAGCTACGTCCACAGAATTGGGAGAAGGCTGCGCAACATCGGGGCCTTGGCGCGACTACCGCCGCAGCAAGGGAGCCC
This sequence comes from Artemisia annua, assembly GCA_014162995.1. Lineage (NCBI taxonomy): Eukaryota > Viridiplantae > Streptophyta > Magnoliopsida > Asterales > Asteraceae > Artemisia > Artemisia annua. The sequence goes on from LBNU01022011.1 coordinate 313, forward strand.
TCAGGCTCTGGAACAACCAGGTCTGCGACGCGTCCCTGCGTCACCTCCAAAATGGGCTGCTCGCCTTCTCTCAGGGGACGCACCCCAATGGTCACTGACTTGGGCATCTCCAAATCAACAACACCGAACAAATCCATCTCTGCGCAAATAATAAACAAGAAACTTGTTATATAAGATATGGAAAATGGAGAAGGCTTACGCTACTAACGATAGACAGAAGAAAGGATGAGCACCCACCCGAACCATCTGCAGCCAAAAATGTGGGAACGCAGAACTCAGGCTCGAAGTAATTGCGACTGATGCCCATGTGCACCAGGAACTCTTCGGGGTAGGGTCTGATATGGAGGCGGTTCGCATTAATGACCACCGCATGGTCCGGGTTGTACCACGTGTCAAGGGGACGCTCATCCTTGGGCAACGACAGGCGNTCAACTACACCCTTCTAGGGTTCCTACGCGATCTTCTAAACATAGTGTTTGGTTTGGTTGTGAATTAAGAACCTAGCTTTTCTCATTGAAACGCTACTAATACGTGTGTACAAGAACGAAGTGTTGGCATACTTTTGCTAACGTTGTGATTGCCCATTCGACTAACACATTAGTCGATCCACATAAACCCTAATTAGGGTTTATAAGTTCTTGTTCATTTGATTTCTTGTTCTTGCTAGAAATCACAAAAGAGGTACGCATTTATTTAATATTTGGTTAATTTCAATTACATGTATTTGATCCTATTCCGCTGCGTACTCTTTGATGTTATGTGTTTATATTGTTTATATGATTCACATATTACAACAAAAAGAGTTTAAACGTACACCATTTAATACATTGCAGATAAAGGAAAAGACTACAAGAAGGAGGAAAACTGAAAAAAGAGACATTAAAAAAAAAAAAAAAAAAAAAAAAAAAAAAAAAAACGAGATTCGCAGTTGTTTGATACAAACTTGAATATACCACATATTATTAGTTTGCATCTCCCAAGCCCAAACTCACTCAAATGAGATAAATTGAGAGTAGGCTTGTATTAGTAGGCACCTTACAGATGCTGCACATGATATCACATCATCATTCTCCAAATTCAATGTATAAAAGCCCTCATAGTTGAGACGGGCAAATTCTGATCTGAAAACAAAAACAAACAGAACAATTGTCTCAATAGGATATATTATCAGTATATGATGAAAGACATGAGATCAAAATATCAAGATAGACATATGTCCTCACCCCCAATTGTACAAGACATGGCGAATCATATCAATGCCTGTTCTTGGGTCCACCATGGGAAGAAAACACTCCTCCATGATTGTAAGGGCAATGGCTAGTTTCAAATTGCATTCAGATTTCAGATGAAGCTGAGCGGAATGAACTTTTTGGTCCCCGTAAATGTATTTCAGATCGAAGCGTCCACAATAAACCATCTGAGATGGGATTAAGCATCCCTATTTGGGAATGAAGCCCAAAGTGAACCTACAAAATGGTACGAGAGCAAAATAATTTATATAATGTTGCAGTTTGTATTCATATATATCCTATTCAAGATGGTAAAAACTGTTATCGATGTTACCTCCTTACAGCTTTCCCCACAGAACCATGTAGCAGAAAATACCGGCTCTCTTTCCATTCCCTTCTCTTTGACACATTCCTCATGGTCTATTTACAAAAATAATAAGATAATTCAAAGGGAAATAGGAAGAAAAATTATACAAGAGACCAGCAGATTTTGGATTAAAGGTGCTTACCAGTTACCAAATAAAGGATTTTAGATTAGCACATCATCATAGAAGCAGATAAATATAAAAAATAAAACATTATTGTTAATTGCCAATTAGGCAAATAACTTGTTTAAGTATATAAACTTTATATAGTCTAGACATTGATATGAACAAAAAGATGTAGTTTATAATTGTCAAGTGCAGAAATTTACAATTATGCTCGCAATGCAAACACCATGTTTCGCAAGATTGATTATTGATGTATCACTTAACAGTTAACACAGATTCACATCAGGAAGTATTAGTAATATGTCCTGTAGTGTGTAAGAATAATGATATGGGTATCAAAATTCCAAATTAAAACATAAAATGAGCTAATGAGCAGGCAAAACTTACCACAATTATTCTCTAATACCCAAAGCTTGTCCAAGATTAAATGTTGATCCATCGATGCTGATGCTACAGATTAGAAGACCACTTTGCATTACAATAATGAAGTTACAAGAACAAAATGTAATATAAAATAACAATGTATACGCCAAATCATATGTCAAACGGCCAGACCTTGCACTTGGCATCCGACACCACAAACAAACAGATGCTTTACACCCGCTGCCTGTCATACACAGAGAACAATGTTATCATATGTATTTATAGAGGTTTCAATTTTGACCCATTTAGGTATTAATGGGTCGATCCGGGTTATGTTTTATGTTAAACTTGTCAAAATATCAAACTCCTTTAATGTATCCAGGTAGACACTTGAGAGTGGACACAATGACATTTTCTTAACTTGTATGACAATCAATACATTAGATTTTATTTTATAAAATAAAATTTGCTCAAATGATAAAAGTCCATAAATTTGATCACTTTGAACGGCTAAAGATAATATCTAACCCAAACAAACCCATTTGTGAATAAATGGGTCAGAACTCAATGAATCAGAAGTAAGAACTTTGTTCCCACAGACCTTGGTGCAAAGCTTCTTAACCTGATTGTAGTCCTTCAGCTTCATCTTACATGCTGCATTGTTGAGATTGCAGGAAACCTTCAATGATTTTGTTTGCTTCTTTTCCTCTCTATCAAAATTAGCCTCGTAACAATGTACTTAGCAGCCTGTGTTAATTGACCAACTTTAGCTCATCCACAACCATATTCTTTTATAAAACAAAATCTTCAAACACAATTAATAAACATGATATTACCTTTTCATACCACTTATAAGCTTTGAGATTTTCCTGCCTTGAACAACATATTTCCTTCTTCCTTTTTTTTTTCCGGCTCAATGTTCTTCAGGGTATATATATCCCATGATTCTTTATCCTACAAGGTATTAACGTTCTGTCATTAAGTACCAAGTAACTATATAAATGTATCTACGTGATCATAAATCAACTCAAGTAATCAACCAACCTTCACGAAAGATACAAGCTCAATTTCAAAGGCCAGTGTGGAGTTAGGAGGTTGCATTGTTTTACACTTACGATGGTTATTATTTCTTTAAAGACTCAAAGATGGAAATTGCATTAGCCTATAAACAGACGGAAGTGAAGTAGACGAACACAATAAGGATAATCAAATACATAAACGCGACAATTACAATGGAAATGGCTTGATCATTGCCTGTTGTACATATGATTGTTCGCTTTTGCGCATTTCCAACCAAAGTGAAAGATGAGATAATATCGATGGAAATGAGCTTAATCTTGAAAGATGAGAAACGAATCCGATGAACAATAATTCGAGTAAATTAATGGGTGTACGTCTACACCTGATTTGCATAGATTGAATTGGTATCAAAGTTTTAATGGAAAATGTATCGAGAGATAAAGATCGAGAAGAGGAATGAAGTATGACAACACTTGTCGATATATAGAAAGGTGAAACAAATAGAATGTGAAGGTGAAAATAAAGATATATAGTTACAAGGCCAACGCGCGTTTGTTTATAATGAATACTTTTTTTAAACAAGTATTCATAACTAGTTAACTACAACACACTCTAGATCAACAAGCCGCAAGTAGCACTTGTACCGGTTCCACACTTCTAGTACTACACCCGTAGAATCAATATCTCATATCATGGTTAGTCTGGATATGCGTTAACATGTTGTAGCTTAGAGCACCGGCTATGGGAGAAAATGTTTCAACTTATTCCTCAACTATGTCGTTACGACATTGTGGCTAGTGTTGTTCGGCAATGTGATGGTGACCACGTTGTAAGAAGAATTTTCAAGGTTTTCTTTTTGGTTCTATAATATAAACGGATAAACAAATGAGGTTTTTGTATGTTACTGTTTTCGACCCTTACTCTCGCCAGCCCAAATGTGTGTATGTAGCGAAATTTGAACTATAGAACTCTTGTGAGGATCGGAAAATGTGAGAAAAAACAGTAGTAACGTTTAAAAAAAAAAAGAAAAGACTAGGGTCCACCAAGTTAAGCCCAAGCCAAACCCAAGGCCTTACCATATCAAACCGCCATGCAAGCCTATAAATAAAAGATATATTCGTGCATGCTGGCTTATAATTCATCGATCGTCTTCGAATCCTAAACAATGAAGCGTTCAATAGATGATGTCAGCAACACTATATTGGTTCATGCTAATAAAAAACCTGTATTCCGATCAAAAGCCCTACAACGACTTGAAAAGCAACTTTCCATCCAATATAATCAGACCCCTCGTGAACAACGTCATGATAGGAGGGATAGAGTACGTGAAGAAGAGAATAAGGTTAGGGAGAAAGATAGGATTATAGAGAAGCAAGTGAAGAAGCGAGAAGCCGAAGAGGAAGTTGAGTCGATTAAGGAGCGCGATGTGATTGGTGTTGCCGAGACTGGTTCAGGTAAAGCTGCTGCTTTTATATCTCGTAAGCCGAAGATGCGAGTGATGAAACCATGTGAGATGCTTCGGTTTCGGTTTTCGTTTGGGAGAGTACATCCTGACAATTAAGGTTTCTTATAGTATATTTAAAAAGAAGAAAATCTGTAATTTGTTTTACGCTCAGATAGTGAGTTTTAGTTAAAAATCTGTAATTTGTTTATGCGAGTGATTAAACCATCTGACACCCTCTAGTATTACAAGTAGAATTTGTTTATCCAAACATTAAAAGTGATTACTGTGACTTGAATTCACAATAGTCAGATAATTAACCAAGATATAAAAGCAAATCCAAACACCACATCGTCCTACAACCTTAGTCGGATAACCAAGAAGTAAAAGCCATTTGATACGCGCGGTTCAGAAAAAAAAGTACCAAAAAATCCTTATTTGGTATGTTTATATTTGAAAAAACCGTACCAAAAAAAGTCATAAGATGAAACATGGTATGCTGCTTAATTCTTTTTGTGACTAAATATACTTGATATGTTTATATTTGGGTTCTTATAAATACTTTATGTCTAGAGGTTTGGATTGTGTCTCTGTTTTGCCAAGATATCTTGCAATCTTTATCATGTAGTTGTGTTATGGGAATGTATTTAACTGTTGTTCATGGTTGACAAACTTGTTATGCTCCGATATCTTGCACTTTTTACTCAATCATACATTTGCTATTGATCTTTTTACTTAGCTTTTTTCAACATTGGAGCATCTTATACATGTTATTTCTTTTAATTTTGTGACTCATGGCAAAAGCCACTCTACACAAAGATGTAAATACTCGAAAAAGACTCAATTCATAACATGTTGTGATGAACATGTGCGCTCTTGAGTTTGATACAACAGAGGTCATCGCTATGTTTTGCACACTTGAGGTCTAAGTTTATATACACATTCACTATGTAATTCACCAGGGATGTAATATTAATCTTGCTCTAGTAGACGTTGGTTGATTGCTAAAATACTACTATTAACGACTATGATTGGTGACACGTAGCAGCTAGCAGTAAGCAATAAACAATAGTTGTTTATTTTAAAAAAAACGTGTTTGGTAACGTAGTTGTAGCTGTAATTATAAAGTGTAAAATTATGAAAAATGACATATACACATTAAAATAAAAAAAAACTAATTAAACCAATAATAAAGTTATTATTGATAATGTACTCATTACTTTTTCATGCTTGACATTATATAAACACACTGACACCCTAGTTAACTTATAGGCGAACACAAGGATTTAATTTATGTCTATTAGAAAAAGATGACAACTAGACTTTTCATCCCTAAACGCTTAAGCAAACAAAACTTTGGCACAAGAGGACTAAAAGTGCTTTTTATAAACAAAAAACACGGTCCTAAAATCTTTAGGGGGTGTTTGGTTCGCCGTAATTAAATGTAATCTGATGTAATTGTAATCTGATCCCAATCCTGTTTGATTGGCAAAAAGGTTGGAATTATAATTCAAATTACATTACGTAGTATTTGGTTTGCTTCGAAAAGAGAATTCAACTCCCCCAGTTACATCTAATGTTGTAATTTAAATTACATAGCAATATAAATGGAAAGTGTTCAATTATATTGTAATTCACATTTTACAACTAAACAATCATTATTATTATTATTGTTATTATTATTATTAGTATTATTATATTGCCTATTTATTATTATTATTATTATTATTATTATTATTATTAAAAAAGACTAGGGTCCACCAAGTTAAGCCCAAGCCAAACCCAAGGCCTTACCATATCAAACCGCCATGCAAGCCTATAAATAAAAGATATATTCGTGCATGCTGGCTTATAATTCATCGATCGTCTTCGAATCCTAAACAATGAAGCGTTCAATAGATGATGTCAGCAACACTATATTGGTTCATGCTAATAAAAAACCTGTATTCCGATCAAAAGCCCTACAACGACTTGAAAAGCAACTTTCCATCCAATATAATCAGACCCCTCGTGAACAACGTCATGATAGGAGGGATAGAGTACGTGAAGAAGAGAATAAGGTTAGGGAGAAAGATAGGATTATAGAGAAGCAAGTGAAGAAGCGAGAAGCCGAAGAGGAAGTTGAGTCGATTAAGGAGCGCGATGTGATTGGTGTTGCCGAGACTGGTTCAGGTAAAGCTGCTGCTTTTATATCTCGTAAGCCGAAGATGCGAGTGATGAAACCATGTGAGATGCTTCGGTTTCGGTTTTCGTTTGGGAGAGTACATCCTGACAATTAAGGTTTCTTATAGTATATTTAAAAAGAAGAAAATCTGTAATTTGTTTTACGCTCAGATAGCTAGCTAGTGAGTTTTAGTTGCAGTATTATTGCAAGTAGAATTTGGTTATCCAAACATTAAAACTGATTACTGCGACTTGAATTCACAGTAGTCGGATAACCAAGAAGTAAAAGCCATTTGATACGCGCGGTTCATGAAAAAACCGTACCAAAAAATCCTTATTTGGTATGTTTATATTTGAAAAAACTGTACCAAAAAAAGTCATAAGATGAAACATGGTATGCTTAATGTTTTTTTGTGACTAAATATACTTGATATGTTTATATTTGGGTTCTTATAAATACTTTATGTCTAGAAGTTTGGATTGTGTCTCTGTTTTGCCAAGATATCTTGCAATCTTTATCTTAGTCATGTAGTTGTGTTATGGGAATGTAATTAACCGTTGTTCATGGTTGACAAACTTGTTATGCTCCGATATCTTGCACTTTTTACTAGAGCATACATTTGCTATTGATCTTTTTACTTATCTTTTTTCAACATTGGAGCATCTTATATATGTTATTTCTTTTAATTTTGTGACTCATGGCAAAAGCCACTCTACACAAAGATGTAAATACTCAAAAAAGACTCAATTCATAACATGTTGTGATGAACGTGTGCGCTCTTGAGTTTGATACGACAGAGTTAATCGCTATGTTTTGCGACTTCAGTGTATCATGTCGGCAAATGTGTCGCTGTTTCTTAGAAACGTAGCCACTTAAGTCGCCATATCCGCCGCTAAATCAAAAAATGTCAGTATTTTGGTCGCTATTTTTTTAGGCCTATCTTTTGCGCCACGGTTCTTGACCACCATTGATACATGCGTCATTAATCTGAGAACATAATTTTAATGCAATACAAATTAAATAAAAACGTGCAATTAAAATAATTTATACATATAATCACTCTTAAAAGAATTACAGGTAGTGGCTCAAAAAGTCACGAGCTTCTTTTTCGGTACAAAACTACAAACATAAATGAGTGGTATATCGAAGTTCCTACTGTTACAAAAATAATCAACAAACACGGTTACTACAAATCCAATACAAACCCTACATGCCCAAGCTAGTATATCACCGTGTCTTGCCCAATCCAGGATCTTTAACGCCCCCTGAAAATTAATATCCAAGACTGTCGAAAGTTAACTTAGTTATAAACTGTCCAGAAAACCATTTCCCATCTGCTGCAATAGTAACATATAATCCAGTAACGGAACAATTTAACTAGTAGTAACAAATAACATGTCACCTAATCGCCTATATAGTTAATTATATGAACCTATAAAAAATGCTTTTAACCGACTCTTTATCCTCATGATTCAGTTTAAAATATGAAACAACATACAACTTCTTCATTAAAACTCGTCCTAAAAATGAACGTAAATCATTGCCTCACTCATAAACAGCAGAAACTCAAGGCATGTATTGATTTAGATCAAATGGGTCGAACTGGGCAATTGGGTTAATTTAATCTTAGGTTAATGCATCAAATTTCCTAAATCATTAAAAAAAACTATTTCAGTGATGCAACACAATTTTATACACATTTAACAGGCTAATAAACTTGTAAAAAGCCCTTTTGGGTCAAGCCACCCTATAACGTATGTTACCAAAATCTACCCGTTTCGACCCATCACCCAACCTGTTCGACCTACCCATTTTTACCACCTATAACCTTTAGGTTCTATATAAGTAATTTGTGTTCAGCATTAGTCAACAACATGTTATAAAAGAAGGGTAAGCACACAAAAAATAAATAAATAAATAAATAAATAAATAAATAAATAAATAAATAAATAAATAATAACATCCTTACCGAGTTGCAACAGCCACTTCATGAGCCACTGTTGATCCATGTGCTGATTTGCATGGGAAATAAGTTCCTATAACTGAAATGAGAATATTAACAAATATTTATGAGTGTCAGTGACCAGATAAGAAATTTGGCACTTCAGTGCATCAAATTGCAACAAAGACAATAATGCTAAATGTCTCTCGCTTCTACTGCATATTTCAAAATCAGAGAAGAGTAGTACCTTTTTGAAATTTAAAAAGAATCTCTCCCTAAAGAGATGCCCTAAAATCTCGATGGAATGGTATTATTTCTGTAGCCAAACAAAAGATTGATTATTGATGAGCCACCTACACAATCCATGGCACCGATATTTGCTGCACGTTGCGATTAGCGGCATCTCAGCAACCTTTACCCCATGGATCCTAAAAAGTGTTAGTTTTAACGGATAAAATTAATGAATATGTCCATTATTATTATTATTATTATTATTATTATACATTATTATTATCGTTATTATTACTATTATTATCCATATTAAGTTATTAATATTATTATTATCAAATGACACTTTTACTAATTTATTAATATATTTTTTAATTACATTACGTTGCGAGTCAATTAAACTTAATGACGAATTTCATCAATTACAATTCCAACACATTCCATGTTTTTGAGTTACAATTCTTTCCAAATGTTACAATTCTTTCGAAAACATTGTGCGAACTAAACACCCTTTAATGTTATGGCTATGTCCATTATTTCAATCACAAAATGACGTGAAAGACTAACAAACATTACCATGCAATAAAACACGCTGAATAAGTGCTAATATAGAGAAACTAATGTAGTATGTGAGGGTATATATGTAATTTCATAAAGAAAATGCTTGGAGCAATTCTGGAATGCTTTTTCAAGAATGATTTAAGATTTGAGCAGTTAGTCATGTTTCAAACGCTTGTTGAGGTGTTGTCAAACAAGCAAATGTTTATCGCGTGTCGCTCTTAAACGCTTCCGAAAGCTTGTTGCCAAACATGACCATAATGTGAACGTGTCCTTATTGCCATGTATACCTGCAAGCTAGGCCAATGTTTGCTAATGAATATTGCTGTAAATTTTTTTGAAGTAAATTGGTAACCTATATTAAATCCAAGTGTAACCATACTCTAAGTCAATAACCCGCAAGTTTTACTTGGCCTTTCACTGGCACCCGTAGAATCAAACTCATATATATAGTTAGTCACAACATGTGTTAATGTNTTATTATTATTATTATTATCCATATTAAGTTATTAATATTATTATTATCAAATGACACTTTTACTAATTTATTAATATATTTTTTAATTACATTACGTTGCGAGTCAATTAAACTTAATGACGAATTTCATCAATTACAATTCCAACACATTTCATGTTTTTGAGTTACAATTCTTTCCAAATGTTACAATTCTTTCGAAAACATTGTGCGAACTAAACACCCTTTAATGTTATGGCTATGTCCATTATTTCAATCACAAAATGACGTGAAAGACTAACAAACATTACCATGCAATAAAACACGCTGAATAAGTGCTAATATAGAGAAACTAATGTAGTATGTGAGGGTATATATGTAATTTCATAAAGAAAATGCTTGGAGCAATTCTGGAATGCTTTTTCAAGAATCATTTAAGATTTGAGCAGTTAGTCATGTTTCAAACGCTTGTTGAGGTGTTGTCAAACAAGCAAATGTTTATCGCGTGTCGCTCTTAAACGCTTCCGAAAGCTTGTTGCCAAACATGACCATAATGTGAACGTGTCCTTATTGCCATGTATACCTGCAAGCTAGGCCAATGTTTGCTAATGAATATTGCTGTAAATTTTTTTTGAAGTAAATTGGTAACCTATATTAAATCCAAGTGTAACCATACTCTAAGTCAATAACCCGCAAGTTTTACTTGGTCTTTCACTGGCACCCGTAGAATCAAACTCATATATATAGTTAGTCACAACATGTGTTAACGTGTTACGGCTTAGAGCAGGATATGGGAGCATTTTTTCAGCTTATCCCTCAACCACATCGGTTTATATATGGTATGGAAGGATATGCAGGTGTTTGTTTGTTTAAGCTTATATGTGCGCTTATTAGCTTATTTGATTTGGCTTATATGGTTCGGTCGATATGATTGTGACCACGTTGTAAGAAGAATTCTTAACCTTTTTTTTCTATAATAAAAACGGGTAAAACGGACGAGGTTTAATTTCTCTGTGCGGGTTACTTGGAGATGGTGAGTTTTTGACTCAGATGCACGGCTTAACCAAAGTATCTATGTTGTTGTTTCCGACCCTTTTACTCGTCACCCCAAATGTTTGTATCTAGCAAAAATTAAGCTATAGAACTCTTGTGAGGATGGAAATATGAAGAGAAAAAAAATGTAAGCCCAAATCCACGATGTCTAAGCCCAAGCCAAGCCCTATTATGATTACTTGGTCAGTACGGAAAGTACCAAAACAAAAACCTATAAATAGCAGTTTTTCAGCCATAAAATTGCCTTGTTTCATAACCTTCAATTACAACATGAAGCGTTCAATAGATGACGTCAGCAACAACTTATTACATGCTAATAAGAAGCCTGTATTTATATCAAAAGCAGAACGAGAACAACAAGCCCTAAAACATCTTCTTCTTCAAGAACCAAACCCTAACTCATCAGTTAAACCACCCTCTGATGACGTCACTACACGTCATCACAGGTCATTTCGTGATCACAGGCATAGGGATAGAAAGCGTGAACCCGAAGAAGAGAATAAGGCTAGAGAGAAACGTAGGATAGAGAGGCAAGCGGAGCGACACCACGAAAAGGAGCTGGAGTTGATAAAGGAGAAGTATTTGGGAACGGAGAAGCCGAAGAAACGTGTGATGAAACCGAGTGAGAAGTTTCGGACTTCGTTTGATTGGGAGAATACTGAGGATACGAGTGATATGAATGTGCTTTATAAGGCGAGGTTGTTATTTGGATGAGGTTTTCGCGCTGGTATGGATCGCAGGGAGCAGAAGAAGTTAGGAGCTAAGAAAGAGAAGGATATACGAGACGAAATTAGGAAGCAGGACAAGGCTACTGATGCGCGGAGAATTAAAGATGAAGCTGCGAAGAGGTTTGATAAGAAGCTTGAGGAGATGACTGAGAGAGATTGGAGGATATTTACGGAAGATTTGCATATATCGTATAAAGGTTCTAAGATTCCTAGGCCTATGAGGAGTTGGGTGGAGAGTGGGTTAAGTAGGGAGATTTTAAAGGCTGTGGATCGAGCGGGGTATAAGAAACCGTCGCCTATTCAAATGGCTGCTATTCCACTTGGGTTGCAACAGCGCGATGTGATTGGGGTTGCCGAGACTGGTTCTGGTAAGACTGCTGCTTTTGTACTTCCTATGTTGACTTATATTAACAGGTTGCCTCATATTAGTGAAGAGAATGCGGCTGAGGTTCCTTATGCGGTTGTTTTGGCCCCTACTAGAGAGCTTGCAGAATAGATTGAGAAAGAGACGGTTAAGTTGGCGCGTTATTTAGGGATTAAGGTTGTTTCTATCGTTGGTGGGTGGTCGATTGAAGAACAAGGGTTTAAGATTAGTCAAGGGTGTGAGGTTCTTATAGCGACACCAGGGCGTCTTATTGATTGTTTAGAGAGGCGTTATGCTGTTTTGAATCAGTGTAACTATGTTGTTCTTGATGAGGCTGATCGTATGATTGATAAGAATATGGAGAAGGAAGTTGTGCGTGTTCTTGATGCAATGCCGTCAAGTAACTTAAAACCTGAAAATGAAGATGAGGAGCTTGATGAGAAAAAAATATATAGGACGACTTATATGTTTAGCGTGACTATGCGTACAGATGTTGAGAGACTAGCGAGGAGGTACTTGCGGAACCCTGTTGTGGTCACTGTTGGAACTGCAGGTAAAGCAACTGATCTTATTACGCAACACGTAATTATGGTCAAAGAATCCGAAAAAATGTCTAGACTGCAAATGTTACTGCATGATCTTGGGGACAAGAAGGCTATTGTCTTTTTAAACATGAAAAATACTGTTGATTTTGTGTCCAAAGCATTGGATAAATCAGGTTACCGTGTGACAACTTTGCATGGTGGCAAGTCGCAGGAGCAAAGAGAGATTAGTCTTGATGGTTTCAGGACTAAAAGATTTAATGTATTGGTTGCTACTGATGTTGCAGGGCGTGGTATTGATATAACTGATGTGGTTCATGTTATTAACTATGACATGCCTGGGAATATTGAACAATATACTCATTGTATAGGACGTACAGGGCGTGCAGGGAAGACAGGAACAGCTACTACTTTCTTGACTCTTGATGATGCTAATGTGTTTTATGATCTCAAGCAGATGCTCATGCAGAGAATAGTCCGGTGCCTCCTGAACTTGCTAGACATGAGGCTTCCAAGTTTAAGCCTGGATCAATTCCTCATAGGCCACCCAGACGGAACGACAAAGTTTTCGCACATTGAGGGGATTATGGTGCGTGACATGTTTCCGTTACATTAGAATTAAATTGTTAGGTTCATTTGTGTTGCATATATGTCTGATTTTAATTTGCTGATGTTATAGCAGGAGTTGAGGATTTCACATTGTTGGTTACTTGATAGGTTTGTGTTTTCCATTTCCATCTTGATATATTGTTACTGTTGATTTTTTGTTTCGTTTAACTCTTTTTATCTTAATCATTTTTATTTTTTTATTTGATATAAACCAGTGGCCAAATGAGGAAGATGACCCATACGTGGTTCTTTTCTACCTGCAGTTACCCGTCGCTTTAAAGTAAGATGACAATAGACGTTTTACAAATCCCAGGAAATTATGAGGTTTCTACTTTAACCGTAATTCTATGCTGAATTGTATGTTAGAAGGTTCTTTTAAAACAAGTAATAAACTTGAAGGCTGCTAATGGTAGTTGGGTAGCAAACAGTAGCTATAAAGGAATATAAGTTCGAGTTGACTGATTCATTGATCTACTTGCTGCTACTTCATTGATTAGGACTTGTGTGCTAAAGCTCAGCTAATTCTTGAAAACATTTCCAGTCTAAGGGAAGCCTTAATGAAGTCACCTGTACCTGACATGTTTATAACATACGCTCTTACAGTTCAATGGTTCGTTGGTCCTATTTGCATTTCATTTTAATTTGGTTGTCACTAATCAGGTACCCTTTTCCTCTATCACATCAATTAAAATAAGTGTTGCACACCATTAAAGTGTTTCAATGTTCTCTTGTATGAAGTTGGTAACAAACTAATAATCATATCATATATAATAAAAGACTAAGTAGTCTTATAAATGTAAAGGGGGGTTAATAAATGTCCCATGCATTGATTGTAAGTACCTTGGTTTCAATTTTATGCTTAAGTGGTAAGTACATATGACCTAAACATGATATATTGAATTCCGGCAACTCAAGGAACTACCTACATAATTGTGCAATTATGAAACATAGCCTCTTCATATGTATAATCCTTTCATATCTTTGTAAGTTACACAACTTATTTACCTATAAATAACACCGGGATTGCCTCTGCATCTCCATATTGTATTTTTTCCCCCATTAAAAAAAATACACATCACCATCTCATGAACACAAAAAAACCTAATACCACAACCACCAAATGAAACCACGCCTCAAGACTCCTACACGATCGATCTTGAAGCCGTTGTCATATAAACAAAAGAGGAAATCATCATCGATCCATTTTTGAAGCTTAGCTTCTTAAATATCCGAATATAAAAGATAAGAAATATAACAAGCGTGTTATTTTCTCTCTTTAATTCGTTCAAGACAAAAACCAAAACCTAAAAACGTGTCGAACCTACCCGAGCCCTCCAAAGGACCATGAAGCCATGGTCTTGGTCGTGGTCTTCTTGCCTCTTCGAAGTCACCTGAGTATAACATGAAGGAGAGGTGCTCAGATTGGAAGGGAGTGTCGTACTATGTAGAATATGCTTTTTTCAAATATTACATAGTTTTACTTTATTGAATAATTATAGCAAGAGGTTTAGTTTTATGTTTTTTGGTGGTCTTATATACGGAGTAGTATGAATTATTATTATTTTCATTTGGTGAAGGTTGTATTTGTGGATTTATGGGTGAGCTGTCAAACAAGTGATGGACAAGCAATTTGGTCCATGAAAAAATAGGATTTGCGTGTTTAGTGTGAGATTGACAAGTTTATATATAAATGTGAGATATTTGGATCTAGAATTTATGATGTGTTGGAAAGTGGAAACAAGTGGTCGTTTTGTTGATTAATATAAACATTCACCATTTGCAACAAAAAAAGTGGTTGTTTTGTGTTTGGTTTTTTATTGTGTTCGTGGATTTGTCAAAGATTAATTAGGTGCAATAGTTATATATCAAAAGCCTTGGCGCAAAAATAGGGTAAAATATCTATTTGATTGCAAAAAATGGAATCACTTGAAGTAAAGGAGAAGTAAACTTCCGTTACCAAAACTTAAAATTCATATCTAAAATCATTGCATTGTCCACCGCACAGGCTATGGCATTTTTGTAAACACGTGTGCATCGCACGGGTCTAGAGGCAACCCCAAAAATATTGTGTAAATCATCTCACAAAACGTTTATCATTATTTATCTATAGCTTAGACATCGTTTCTTTTTCTTCTATTTGACTTTGACTAAAAGTTATAAGAGTTCTTTATTCGAAACCGTGAATCAAAATCGGCATATTTTGTGATTTAATTCAAATAGAGAAATCTTTGTTAGTGGTAATAGTGTATAATATAGTTAAAATACTATGACCTTTGGTTGTTGCAAATTGATGTACTCTATTATTTGCTTTGAATGGATTAATTGTATTGCCCCATATTCCCATAACAATAGCATATAGATTAATTTGGCATCATTTATTCAAGTATAACACATTGTGTATATCATGATTTTGACTTTTTTGACTCAACCTCAACCCAAGGTGGCAAAAAAAGGCACCAACAATTTTAATGTCATGCAAACAAAAGTTGTGGTAACAACATTACAACTAAGAAACTTATTGACCAACGAAGTCCGTCCTTCACAAAAAAATGAGAGTTTCCAACATGAACCGAAAATTAGTGTCGAACATTACGCAAAAAACAATTAGATCCAACCTGTGTGCATCGCACGGGGAAGAATATCAAAAGTCTCCAACATTAATGTCATCGCTTCACATTTAAAATAATTTATATAACTTATACATATTAAAAAATTACATGTGAAGAGACTCTTTTAAATGTAATATTTTGAAAAA
>LBNU01022011.1:16329-59059 GCA_014162995.1 Artemisia annua
GGTTTTAAATACGTAGCATGCTTAGAAAATGTATGATACCATGACAACTTATGTATATAATGACGAAAATACGTGCCAAATTAAATATGTGTAAAGTTTAGAAAATGTGTGATACCATGACAACTTAAATATAAAATGACGAAAATAAATGCTGAATATTACGCTATGAAAACTTCTATACAGCTCATGTGCAACGCACGGGCATTACTGACTATTCAAATATAAGATATAATTTAAATATTATAAGATATAATTACCATAATAATAAAAATATAATATCTCGATTTTGCCGTTGCACACGGACTCGATATAAATGTTGATAACGTTTTGCTTATTTTATAAGCCCATGTGCAAAAAATAATATGCGTAACTTATACATATTTAAAACCTACATATAAATATCAATAAACTATTTTAAATATAACTCATACTTAGAAAAGGTGTGATACATCACAACTTAGATATAGCCGAAGAATACACTATCAACACTTACATACAGACCCTGTGCAACGCACGGGTTTTAATTACTCGTATACTAAAAGCTTAAGTTATCTTATAAATGCAAAGTGCTCACAATAAATGTTTCATGAATTGAAAGTGAATGTGGAAGCTTCATGTGTTAGTACATTGATTTAATAGTCATGCATAAGGGTAAGTACATAGGAATCGTGCACAAAAGTTTGTACTATACAACATGTTTAAAGCCATCTCTAAACCTCAAAGAATATAAACCAAAAATGCCATGAATGCATAAATTAAACACACCAATTAGTGGTTAGTCTTTTTACATTCCCGTCCATGAGTTACAAATATTTTATCAACTATATAATGTATCAAAAATCACACACAACAAACCACAACTTCCTCCACACCGCGTGCACATTGAGCTACAACTTATTATGGTGGTAAAGTAAGCATCATATCGTCTTACTTATTTAGCATGTTGATTTATATTATTTTATGTAAATTTCACGTGTGTTTTTTGTGTGTAACAATGTAGGACATAAAGATGGTAGCTTAGGAGATTTGGTAGTAACATCATCTTCTCTAATGGTTTAAGAGATTCTACACATCGTTGTCTTATCAATTAAGTGGAACATGCACGAACATTTTTACTTTGATCGAAAATGCAATATATTGATTAACTGTATTTAAGTTACTAACGATCAACAATATCTATTTTTTTTTGTAGCGCATCAAGAAGCATTAAAGAAAGAGATCGAGAAGTCACAAAAATTGTGTCAAGAACAAAACATGCAAAAGGCCAATGAACAACAACGACAAAGACAACAACAACAAGATCAATGCCACGGCCACCGGTGGGATGAATACTTAGCATTCATATTAATAGTACGTTACAAATTAAACATGCAATATTTTACTTCATGTAATACCGATAAACGGGCTAATACTATTGATTTGTTAGCAAGTAAGTTTATTGAAAATAATGTGACGAGCATTCAATTTTTAGTCAATAAGTATTACTATACTTTGTTGGTGCATTTTAATATTTTTGCTCTTAATGTAGTTTTTTGTCTTGCGTTGTGTTAATGTCACTTTCTTAATTAAATTTCTTGGAATATTGCGTGACTTTGATATTTGATATGACTGTGTAATTATGTCGATGTTACATATTGCAAATGGTAGTATATAATAAAAATATCTTTACACTATCATCATAACAATGAGAATCTTCTAAATCGAAAAAGTATATAAAGGAGAAAAAAATTGTATTTCAAATGTTATCCTACACCTATCACGAGGTAAGCATTATTCATTTGAGTTTGAGATCATGTGATTCATGTCGTCATGCTGTAAATTCTTAGAATGAGTTACTATTGAATGCTCCAAATTCGATATTATAGTTTATGAAAAAACGTTGTAATAATGCATTAATTAAAAAAATAATTTATGTAACTTACTCAGATTAAAAGATTACGTATGAAAAGCCTCATTTAAATATAGCATTTTGCAAAAAACCTCTTCACATTAAAGAAAGAGATCGACAAGTCACGAAAATTGTATCAAGAACAAAACATGCAAAATGCCAATGAACAACAACGACAAAGACAACAACAAGAAGAAGAACAACAAAAACAATGCCACGGCCACCGGTGTCAATATAGATGAATACTTAGCATTCATATTAATAGTACGTTACAAATTAAACATGTAATATTTTACTATACGAATTATAATTTATTCTACGAATTATAATTTATACTATTGAATATACTAATCACTTTAATGTTTTATGTTATTATAGTTTTGTTAAAAAGGAAATTTGTTTTATAGTTCGCTTTTAATAATGTAATTATTTGAACAACGGAGTCCGTCTTTCACAAAAAAATGAGAGTTTCAAACATGAACCGAAAATTAGTCCCGAACATTATGAAAAAAATAATTAGATCCAACCTGTGTGCATCGCATGGGTCCTGAGGCAGTCCAAACCTGTGTGCATTGCATGTGGATGAATATAAAAGGTCTACAACATTAATGTCATCGCTTCATATTTAAAATAATTTATGTAACTTATACATATTAAAAAATTACATGTGAAGAGACTCTTTTCAATGTAACATCTTGAAAAAAATCTCTTCACATATACTCTTTTAATGTCAATAACTATTTTAAATGTGTGTCATGCTTAGAAATGTGATACCATCACAGCTTAGATATATAATGACGAAAATAAGTTCTGAAGATTACGATATAAAAACTTATATACAGCCCATGTGCAACTCAATAAAGTATTCTAAGTACGTATAAAGCTTAGCAAATGTGTGACACCATGAAAACTTAAATATAAAATGACAAAAATAAATGCCGAATATTACTCTATGAAAACTTCTATATAGCCCATGTGCATCGCACGTATTTTAAATCTATGAAAACTTCTATACAGCACATGTGCATCGCATGGGCNAAGGTAAGTACATAGGAATCGTGCACAAAAGTTTGTACTATACAACATGTTTAAAGCCATCTCTAAACCTCAAAGAATATAAACCAAAAATGCCATGAATGCATAAATTAAACACACCAATTAGTGGTTAGTCTTTTTACATTCCCGTCCATGAGTTACAAATATTTTATCAACTATATAATGTATCAAAAATCACACACAACAAACCACAACTTCCTCCACACCGCGTGCACGTTGAGCTACAACTTATTATGGTGGTAAAGTAAGCATCATATCATCTTACTTATTTAGCATGTTGATTTATATTATTTTATGTAAATTTCACGTGTGTTTTTTGTGTGTAACAATGTAGGACATAAAGATGGTAGCTTAGGAGATTTGGTAGTACCATCATCTTCTCTAATGGTTTAAGAGATTCTACACATCGTTGTCTTATCAATTAAGTGGAACATGCACGAACATTTTTACTTTGATCGAAAATGCAATATATTGATTAACTGTATTTAAGTTACTAGCGATCAACAATATCTATTTTTTTTGTAGCGCATCAAGAAGCATTAAAGAAAGAGATTGAGAAGTTACAAAAATTGTGTCAAGAACAAAACATGCAAAAGGCCAATGAACAACAACGACAAAGACAACAACAACAAGATCAATGCCACGGCCACCGGTGGGATGAATACTTAGCATTCATATTAATAGTACGTTACAAATTAAACATGCAATATTTTACTTCATGTAATACCGATAAACGGGCTAATACTATTGATTTGTTAGCAAGTAAGTTTATTGAAAATAATGTGACGAGCATTCAATTTTTAGTCAATAAGTATTACTATACTTTGTTGGTGCATTTTAATATTTTTGCTCTTAATGTAGTTTTTTGTCTTGCGTTGTGTTAATGTCACTTTCTTAATTAAACTTCTTGGAATATTGCGTGACTTTGATATTTGATATGACTGTGTAAATATGTCGATGTTACATATTGTAAATGGTAGTATATAATAAAAATATCTTCACACTATCATCATAACAATGAGAATCTTCTAAATCGAAGAAGTATATAAAGGAGAAAAAAATTGTATTTCAAATGTTATCCTACACCTATCACGAGGTAAGCATTATTCATTTGAGTTTGAGATCATGTGATTCATGTCGTCATGCTGTAAATACTTAGAATGAGTTACTATTGAATGCTCCAAATTCGATATTATAGTTTATGAAAAAATGTCGTAATAATGCATTAATTAAAAAAATAATTTTATGTAACTTACTCAGATTAAAAGATTACGTATGAAAAGCCTCATTTAAATATAACATTTTGCTAAAAACCTCTTCACATTAAAGAAAGAGATCGACAAGTCACGAAAATTGTATCAAGAACAAAACATGCAAAATGCCAATGAACAACAACGACAAAGACAACAACAAGAAGAAGAACAACAAGAACAATGCCACGGCCACCGGTGTCAATATAGATGAATACTTAGCATTCATATTAATAGTACGTTACAAATTAAACATGTAATATTTTACTATACGAATTATAATTTATTCTACGAATTATAATTTATACTATTGAATATACTAATCACTTTAATGTTTTATGTTTTTATAGTTTTGTTAAAAAGGAAATTTGTTTTATAGTTCGCTTTTAATAATGTAATTATTTGAACAACGAAGTCCGTCTTTCACAAAAAAATGAGAGTTTCAAACATGAACCGAAAATTAGTCCCGAACATTATGAAAAAAATAATTAGATCCAACCTGTGTGCATCGCATGGGTCCTGAGGCAGTCCAAACATGTGTGCATTACATGTGGATGAATATAAAAGGTCTCCAACATTAATGTCATCGCTTCATATTTAAAATAATTTATGTAACTTATACATATTAAAAAATTACATGTGAAGAGACTCTTTTCAATGTAACATCTTGAAAAAAATCTCTTCACATATACTCTTTTAATGTCAATAACTATTTTAAATGTGTGTCATGCTTAGAAATGTGATACCATCACAGCTTAGATATATAATGACGAAAATAAGTTTTGAAGATTACGATATAAAAAATTATATACAGCCCATGTGCAACTCAATAAAGTATTCTAAGTACGTATAAAGCTTAGCAAATGTGTGACACCATGAAAACTTAAATATAAAATGACAAAAATAAATGCCGAATATTACTCTATGAAAACTTCTATATAGCCCATGTGCATCGCACGTATTTTAAATCTATGAAAACTTCTATACAGCACATGTGCATCGCATGGGCATTGTTGACTATCATAAGAAATAATTATAACTTAGCCCAATGTATTAATATTAGTTAGTTCCAATAAAAAATGATAGAGTCAATACCAAAATAAATAGAAAAAAAATATTACGTAAAAAATACATCTTAAAAGATTACATGTCAATAAACTATTTTAAATACGTATCATGCTTACAAAATGTATGCTACCATGACAACTTATATATACAATGACAAAAATACGTCCCGAATATAAAATGACGAAAATAAATGACGGATCCATGATCAAAATGACGAAAATTTGTGCTGAACAATAACAATTTAAATTTATAAGACCATCATATACAGCCCGGGGCATCGCCCGGGTCTGAATGACTCGTATTAATATATGTTTGAGTGTAAGAAATTAATAGATAAATTGACCAAAAATTGCAGTTTTAATAACAAAAAGAAGAAGAAAGGAAAGATGGTTGTTTTATGAGATCAAATGGTTTGTTTTCGATTGCTTATTTAAACCGCTTATCTGCTTAAAAAATAAAAAGGTGCCAAACTGCTTATCTTTAAGTGCCTATTTACTTTAAAATATGGTATAGAAGGCGTTGTTATCCAAAAGCTTAATACGAGCAGATAAGCAAATGAGCACTTAAAAAATCATTGACCTTATAAAAGTTCTCAAATTAGGGTTAAAGAAGAAGAAAAGAGCATTGCAGGCTTGAATAATCAGTTTTATTGTAGTTGATGTGCAACTGATTATATCATAGTAGTTACATAACCAGTCAAAAAACAGAAATCCAAACACCCCCTCCCACAACCCGTTTTATGAAGCATGATATTTTGATCTAGGCACCCCCTAAACTTGTCGTATTTTTGCACTTGTGAAAACCTTCGATGTATGAAAGGAGAATGAATATATGTCCCAATAGTACCAATGGTTTATATCAAATGACTTGTATTTCAATGGTACATTTCGTTATGTGAGAAACTCTTTAATCAAATAGTTGTGGGTTTAAATCCTGCTTAAAACGTGTGATATAGTTTGTTGTGTAAATACTATGAAATAGTTTTTTTTTTTTTTTTTTTTTTTTTTTTTTTTTTTTTTAATGAAAATTTTAATAAATGAGACTTTTTTACATCTACTAGTGATCCAATTAAACGACATTGATTTTATATCATTGAAATTTAACTTCTTTGCGGTCTTTTGAGGTTGAAGAGGACTTTGTTTCGGTAATTCCATAATGCCCAAAGAGTTGTGTGGACCACTGCATCGAAGAACTTCGTTTGGTTTTGGAAAACAGAAACTCGATCAGCCGTGGATAAGACTTCCTCAAGATTAGGAGAGGAAAAACCTATAATCTTCCATCACGAATCAACCGCCTTCCAGGTATGAGTAGCGATGGGAGTCATGGGACAATATCCAAACACATGGTCCTCTGTTTCAATATCGGTGTCACACAAAGGATATCTAGTTGAATCAAGATCCATCCCACCATTGTCGAGATTAGACCTAGTTGGGAGTTTTTTTTTTTTTTTTTTTTTTTTTTTTTTTTTTTTTTTTTTTTTTTTTTTTTTTTTTTTTTTTTTCTTTTTTTTTCTTCTTCCCGAAACATGCCAAGCAAGAATGTCTACCTTCTTAGGGAGAGAAGCTTGTTCCATCTAGTGTGGTGATAATTGTTGGTATTCGTAGATGTGAGATCAATTTTCGCATGTTGTTAACCGTGAACCATCTTGAAGCAACAGGAATTAATTCCCCAAGTGTCCATATTGTTTGTGAAATAGTTAGTTGCCGTTAAATTTTTTTTTAAAGTGGTTGCATTAAAACCTTGGTAAAAAGATACTACTATATACCGTACATGTATCTAGGTTTGACATTAGAAAAAAAGGGATTTGCTAATGGGTGCCCACTGGGCATTGTTTTAAGTATAAACATATGAAAAGTTTGAGTGTATTAAATTAAAAGTCATATTTAATTATAGCAAATTTTACATTTATTTAATTTTCATTAAATGCATTTTTGATTGAAAAAAGGAAATATGAATGTATTAATTACATATTAATTGCCTGTATTTATAGTTTAAAAGATCCCCACTGGGCACTCGGTAGCAAATCCCTTGTAAAAATACATACACTATTGACAAGTTTTGTCACCAAACAACAAAAACACACATCTGTACTAATATCCCCAAAATTTCAAACCCTCAAAATCAAAATAATGTCAGACCACATACCATTCGAAATCCAATCAGAAATCATGAAAATGCTTCCGGTCAAATCATTACTTCAATTCCGATCCGTTTCAAAACAATGGAAGTCTCTTATCGACAGTTTGGAATTCATAAACAACTACCACCTCAATCACACAAACCCCAAGCATCATCTACTTGTACGGTACAAGTTAAATACCGTCCAAACTTATACCTCAATTATCGATGACAATACTTTCCCCCAACAAAAGTTCCCCTTAACCACCCCCGAGTCCCTTAGCTTACTAAGACACGCATTAACTCTCGGTTCCGTTAACGGGTTGTTATGTTATTTCGGTTGTTACAAAGACACTGAGATGGCTCAAAAAAGAAAAACTGAGATGGCTGTTATTTGGAATCCTACCGTTAGGAAATCTGTTGGTATTGTTATCCCTAATGAATTGTATATGCGTTATGTTGTTGGTTTTGGGGTTTGTCCTCGTACTAGTGACCCTAAGCTTGTTAAGATTAGTGTTGATAAAAAACGTAGTATGTGGGTGGTTGAGGTTTTTACGTTAAGTAGACGTGTTTGGGAAACTGTATATATGGGTGCGCCCTTTAAATCGTATGATTTGGTGTGGCATCAGGTTTCTGTAGATGGGGTTATTTATTGGCGTGCTTATGATGATCTGGATTTGGATGATGGATTTAGGTCTAATTTTATTATTTCGTTTGATTTGAAGAATGACAAGTTTGGTGAAGTGTGTCTTCCAGATAGATTAGTATATACACATCCTTTGTCGATGGTGAATGTCAATGAGTCGCTTGTTTTGCTTGAGTGTAACGATGAGGGTGAGACGGCCGTTTGTGGTGTGTGGATGAGGAAAGATGGTGAGAATAAACCGTTTACGAAGATATATACTGTAAAGGTTGAGGGTAGGTCGCTGTATAATAGCGTATTGGGGTTTAGGAAGAATGGTGAAGTTGTATTGGAATTGGAGGATGATAATTGTGAAGAGTCTGAAATTGAAGTTTATGAACCCTCGTCAGGACGTACTAATAACGTTGGGATTAAAGGACAGTATGCTACGTTCTCCGCGAGGTCATACATAGAAACACTATTATTGCTTGATCAGTCAAACACTATCATTGGTTTATAACAATGATGGCGTGCTATATTGCAAGGTGTCGAGATCAAGTTGTTATAACATCAAGTTTTTATTATTGAGTTTAGTTTATGTTATTAGAAAGATAAATGCGTTATCTATACAGCAAGGTTTTGTTATCTGTTAGTTTCAACATTAATGACTACTACTGATGATGAATTTCATATAATTGTGAGCAATAGAAACAAATAAATTTTTGACAGTCAGTAAGATGTATTTAGTTATCTGGATAACTACACTCTCGCCATGCATAAGTTAAGCTGTAATGCACCAAATATATTGTCCAACTGCAGTCATATTAAGAGTCTTCCTTGTATAACACGGACTACAGATACTAGTTAGTTGACCTTCTGTAAGTAGCAGCTGAAAATGGCCCTGTTATGCCAAGCAATCCACTGCTTTGTATTGCCAGTCTACATGTTTATTCAACGCTGCTATGTAGGATCACTGGATCCTCACGTAAGCATAGGCCAAACATCGTAGTTCGAGGTACAATAGTAGTTGACCAGCCCTTCGCCCATGTTACCATATCCATTTAAAAGCATAGATTGATATAAAGTAACAAAAACAAGCTTATTCAAAAAGAGTGGAATTGATCACCTGATGTTAATGATAAATTAGAGTAATTATGTGTACGCTATTGGAATTAATGGAAATGATGATAGGTTCTCCTGAGCCTTACTTTAAGTTATCCTCCCCCTTAGGAACTATATAAAAGAAAGAAACCAAAATTGCTATGAGATGAACAAATAGAGCGAACTTGTTGAAGTGATTCATTGTGTATACTTATGAGATGAACAAATAAACGGGATACCTGCATTTAGAGAATGTCTTGATCAAATTTATGGTTTATGCATTATATATAAAAGCACCAACAAAAATTACAATGCATGGCTAGGCACATGAAAGATATTCAGCTAGTCAGAATTTGACGATATGAATTATACATTCTTTCAACTCCATGTTGTCTTTGATTTCGAAAAACTGAAAGGATTATATGGTGTCCATAACAAACACTAACAACTAATTAGAAACACAAATATGAAAAAAGAGATAATTGAATCAAATCAAAGATCAAATGTATAAGGAAAGATGAGTAAAAAAGCAAACTCAACAAATAATTACATGCGGAGCTTATTTGTGGATCATCATGCTACAAAAATATGGTCTTAGTTGGTCTTTGTGAATGGCGGGTAAAAGCGTTAATCTAGGATTACAAAGCTCATTACCAAGTATAGTATTATTGATTTCCAGTTGTGAAAAACTTAGCATTTAGATGCTAAGTTGATAACTATATTTGTGGTTAATGATTGGATCTCAAGCGGAATTCTATGCTTAAGAGTATGTTACAAGCTTCTGTTAAACAAGTAATAAACTTGAACTCTGTTCATGGTAGTTGGGTAGCAAACAATAGCAATAAAGGGATATAACTTAGAGTTAACTGATTTGTTGATCTGCTTGCTGCTACTTCGTTGTTTAGGACTTGTGTGCGACGGTTCAGTTAATTGTTGAAAAAAGTTCCAGTCAATGGGAAGCCTTACTGAAGTCCCCTGTATCTGGCATGCTTATAACATACAGTTTTAGAGTTCAATGGTTCATAGGTCTTATTTGCATTTCATCTTTATTTGTCCGTCACCAACCAGGTACCCTTTTTTCACTCACACAGTATCACATCAATTCAAAATAAGCATTGCTCACCGTTATAGTGTTTGAATGTGCTCTTTTGGTTTGAAGTTTGTAGCAATCATATGTTTGAGTGGGGAAACTAATAGATAGAATGACCAACAATAACATTTTTGATATAACAAACAAAAAGAAGAGACATGCTTGTTTTCTGAAATTAAAGGGGTTCTTTTTGATTGCTTATTTTAAACTACTTATCTGCATAAAAAATTAAGTAGTCACCAACCTGCTTATTTCAGGTGATTATTTACTCTAAATAAGTAAATCGGCATTTTTTTAGCCAAACACTCAAAACTGTGCAAAATGAGCACCTAGAAAAGCACAATAATCAGATAATTAGTCAAAAAAACACAAATTCAAACACCCACTCTGATACAACCTGTTTTATTAGACATGATATTTTGATCTACCTGAGCTTGTCATTTCTTTTGCAGACTTCATAAAAACTTCCGATACCGAAATGAAATGAGGATGAATCCCCGTTCCTACAACCCGATTTATTAGACATGATATTTTGATCTAGACACCCTCTGAAATCTGTAATTTTTTGCAGACGACTTCTGAAAACTTCAGATACCAATATGAAAGATGGATGAATCCTTGTTGGCTTGTTCCCAAAACGATTTCCATACACTTGTAAGACCAGACAGAGACTTCTATTGATGGAAACAACTTTGAACTTGAAAGGTATGAAACGAAACCAGTAGATCATTCTAGCAAATGGTTGGCTGCGCCTGATTTGCATCAAAGTTTGCAGCAGAAAATCTAACAGTAGGTAAAGAGAGGAGAAATGGAGGACTGGGGGAGTATGACACCACTTGTGGTCGATATATAGAAAGGTGAAACAAAATTACGTTTGTTTTTTGTTCTTTTTTGTTGTTATTTAGTTTTGAGGATGTAAAATGTGAAGATAACTTCGTTTGTGAGACTTATTTTTCGTGTCCGTAATGTGTGTAGCTACAAGGCCACCATCTGCTAATGAGAATATTGGAAGGAAGTTAGTAATGTTTACTTCATTTGGAATGAAATTGTTTAATGTTTTCTCAGTTAATCGATTAATGATTATGCTCACCTTTTTGTAAGTTGATCAACTCAGGCAACATGAATCCGTTTAATATTTGGTATTCACAATGTGTTTCATTCTTAGTTTTCACGTTAGTTGGTTGTTTGATTGTATCATGTTTGTTAGAGCATTCGGTAAACTTTAACCCATTGTCACGTCAGCGCCACATCAGCCACTAAACTTTAACAAAAAACCTCCGTTATCATAACCAAACTTTAACCAAACAACAATTTATGAAAACACCCCTTCATTTAGGGGGCAGAAGTGAAAATGGGAGAGGGTAAAGTGATTTTTTTTTTCTTTTCTTTAAAAAAAAAAAAAAAAAAAAACCATAATGCTCTTCTCTACACGGGGCTACACCTTTAACTTGCCCTCGTTAACGAGCGCTCTCGTCCCTGCACACCCCGGGTGAACGTTCACACGAGGTGTTAGCGCACCGCGGCGAGCTGGGTTAGCTCACTCACCCGCCCACCACAACCCACAAACAAACACAAAAAAACCACACACAACAACACAGGTTAACGTACCCTTTGCTCTTAAGGTTGTCAATATGTGCTTTGTACTTAAATTTTGCTCAAAATTTATGTTTCTTATGTATGCTAACGTGTAAGACATATTTGGATTATATTTGAGTTGCGACCAATGTTTTTAAAACCTGAGTTGACTCGGCCGGTTCAACCAGTTGAATCGGAAACCAGCTTGGTCATTGGAAGCCAGTTTTGGGCAAATAACCGGTTGAACAGGAAGCTCGACCGGATCAATTGAAAAAACAGTCTTTAAACCATCGTTTGTAACACATTGGATAATAATAATAATAATAATAATAGCAATAATAATAATAATAATAATAATAATAATAATAATATATCCCTTTCGTCTTAACCAATCAAACTAAACTATTATTTTGAAACACATCAAAATAAAAATGCTGAATATAATTTTGAGATGAAAAAAAAAAGTAAAATGTAAAATAAAACACTTTTTGTTGCTTATCTATACTACATATAATGCATGGAGCACTCTCTCTTCAAAATTTTCAGATTTACAAGAAATAATGCATGATTTACAACACTTTAATGCACCTAATTTTCAGAATTACAACAAAGTAAGCATATCTTACAACAAAAACAAGCGTGGTGTCATTTTAAGACCAAAATTCTAGCAAACAACATTAATTCTATTAAATGATAGTCATTAAAACACCCCCTATATAAAAAAAAAAATACAAATTATCAAGCATTGTTTACAACTATTTAGAGCACAAGGTTAACTAAAAAAGTACTATACAACACATATAATTAATACACTATTTAATTTACACTCACTAAAATACACAACCATTTTACCATAATGTACAATCAAATTAAGCTTCCAAAATATTAACCTTCTAAAAAAAATGAAACGAGATTTATACTAAATGATTCAATAGTAAAAAATCTCTACAACTAAAGTCAACAATAATCTTACAAATCCAAAATCCATAACAGACAATCAACACCCTACGTATTGTCCACAGACACCCTTAAGCCATGAAATGAAAATAAAGAAAGAACCATAGTCAACACAACACAATAACTACTCCTTATCAAAGAACCGAGACTTGGAAATTACAAAGAAATAACAATCTTAGTCTTCTCTTTAATACTCATAAATTTGTTTGTTAAAACAAGAGTATAAGAGTAAACCATCATAGATCTTGAAAGTAATAAGAGGACAAAAACAAACAACCTACCCAAGACCTCTTTAATGAGATCTTGACGAATATAGTGTGCTTCGGTTAACGTTGAAATAAAGAAGGTTTATGCTGTGTTTGTGATAAGTAGAAGGAAGAAAATGTTATTATGATGCTGCGTTTTTTATATGTAGAAAGACGAGCTATTTAGGTATATGACTGCCATGGAGATATAAGGGTGGATTTATTTGATGTGTTGTGTTCGTTTGTTATGGAGTTATAAGGTTGGAAAGATTTAATATGCGTATTATTTTGGAGAAGGAGATATTTGGTGACTGCAAGTTTTTTTTAGATGGAGAGAAGGTTGGATGGGGACCTTGAATGTGCGATGTGTGTTTAGGTTTTCATAATGAAGAACTTATATTCTAAAGGGTGTAGGGNTGTTATGGAGTTATAAGGTTGGAAAGATTTAATATGCGTATTATTTTGGAGAAGGAGATATTTGGTGACTGCAAGTTTTTTTTAGATGGAGAGAAGGTTGGATGGGGACCTTGAATGTGCGATGTGTGTTTAGGTTTTCATAATGAAGAACTTATATTCTAAAGGGTGTAGGGTTTGTTGTGGATTTGGGTTGGACATTAGATAATAATTATGGGCTTGTTGGATTTTTTTTTTTTTAATTGGGTTGCGAATTTTTGGTTAGTATAGGCTAAATCTGAAAATTTTGTAAAATTAATTGTGAGGTTGAGCTTATTTAACTATCTTCACAATGTTACCGTGTATCGTTTTTATATTTTTAAAAGTATCGCATGTGCACACTACAATTTTTGTATAAAATAGTTTTTTTTACTTAAAATCTCGCTATTTGTAAAATTATTGTCATAAAACGCATATAGCTAGAAAACGTTGCTTGCCAAAATTTTAATTTCAGAGTACCCGCCGCTGCATCGTGCGGGTACCCTGCTAGTAGCCTTCTACAATGTGCCATTGTGGCACATGTTTAAAACATTTAATGAACTAAAATTATCATATTTAAATGTATGTTTATATTATTATTTTTCAAAATTTCTTTTATTTACCAAGTTTAACAATATTTTACATGGAAATGAATTTAATTTAAGAAAGAATTATGTTCAATAAATACTTCTAAAATCATGCCCCCATAGCACAAATTAGAAAACCCCTTATTATTTTTACTTTTTAGTTTTTACACTCAATTTTTTGGGCTATTTAACCTTTAGGCGGTCACTAGTAAAAAAAAGTAAAAGTATCCAAAAATCCCCAAATCAAATCGAAACCCTAACCCTAAAATCAATAATCATCAAATTACACAATGAAACGCTCAATCGAGGATTTAGGCGAGAAATTACAGACCAAAAAACACCGTGAAGAAGAATTCGAAGAACAAAAACAATCATCAAACCCTAATTCATCATCACGTGACCAAGACAGGAGGGATAGAGATGGGGAGCGTGAGGAAGAGAGTGAGAAAGATGGGATTACAGAGAAGAAGCGAGAAACCGAAGAGGAAGTTGAGTCGATTAAGGAAGAGTATTTTAGAAGGAAAAGTTGGCTTTTGCAGATGGAGTCAGATGAAACTTTTCCTTGTCCATGTGGAAGAGGAGATGTAGTGGAGAGAACAGCACTCACATCTGAAAACTATGGTAGACTTTACTATGCATGTCCTACTTCAAAGGTAAAGTTTCTTATTTATGGTATACTCGAACGGTACCCGCTTAATGCGGCGGCGGGTACATGTGACTATATTTTGCTTTATACGTGGGTAGAGATGGTTAAGCCAAATAATTTTACTTTGAACAACCAACCACAAACTTCCTAACCAACCAACTTGCTTCCTAACCAATTACTTTTGAAATTCATCCATAATAAGCGAGGAAAAAGTCTGAATTTTAAGCATTTCTAATTATAGAATAGTCTCAGATGCATATAGTAGTATAGATATAAATAATTTGGTTGTTAAAAAAGACATTTGCTATGATTTCTTTCCTTACTCTGTAACAGCCAAAAAACAAGATAAAAAAATATGGATGTGGGTTTTTTGAATGGAAGGATGAGCACGAGCCCGATTCTCCGGTAAGTTTATTGTCACGCTTGGTGAAAGTACCCTGCCTTTTATCAAAGTGTAAATATTTGTGATTGTTTGATATACAGGGATCTTCAACATCTTCAAGTTCTTCTTCGGGACTTTCTGGATATGCACCAAGTCATGAAAACCCAGAGTGCTCAAATTGTAAGCTCTTGGCTATGGAAAAAAAGATACTAAAGGCAGCACTAGATATGGGAAGGCATCCCGAGAACTACACATGTCGGTCAGTTGCAATAGTTCATGAGCTTTTAAATGACATGGACGATCTTGTGTGAAGTAGTTATTCGTTTAACTTTAACCAAAACAATTTGGCATTTTGAACCGTTGTTTAAATTTTTATCTAACTTTATGTCGTTTTCCAAATCAAGTAGACGCAGGCTGTTTATTTTAATGCGTTAATGTTTAAACGTTTATCAATTAGGAATGTAATTCGTATGTTTTAGTTATTCGTATGTTTTTTTCGAGTATTTGTTCTACGGAATATGGAAGTGGGACGGTGTTTGGCTTCGAGCATACATTTTAACCATTGCTTTACAATATATTATGGTACAACTCAAGTCCAAATACAAAGCATCGACGATACATAACCAATCACATCGCGCTGTTGCAACCCAAGCGACAATAAATAATTAACTACATTTACAACTTAAACATAGTTTAACTACCAAAGGTACGAGTGATGAAACAATGTGAGAAGTTTTGGTTTTCGTTCGATTGGGAGAATACGTACTGACACCCTCTAAATTAAGGTTTCTTATATTTTGTATTTAAAAAGAAGAAAGTCTGGAATTTGTTTTACATTCAGATAGTCAGTTTTAGTTGCAGTTATATTACAAGTAGAATTTGTTTATCCAAATATTAAAACTGATTACTCTGACTTGAATTCACAATAGTCAGATAACCAAGATATAAAAGCAAATCCAAACACCACCTCCTACTACCTTATTGTTACAGCTAATCATCTTATCCAAACACCTCCGAAACTTGTCCAATTTATGCAGACTACTTATGAAAACTTCCGATACCGGTATGAAAGAAGGAAGAATCCCTTCAACCACGGATGTGTTCACAATTTTAAAGAAGTTCTTTTCTCTAAAACGCCCCGTTCCCAAAACGATTTTCATGCATTTGTAAAGCCTGAGATATATTCTCAATACAACAGTTCAAAGTATTTTGGGTATGCATTTAGTATTTTAGCCTCAACTTTTCCAAGAAAATAGCTATGAAACCGAGACTTCTGTTGATGGAAGCGATCTTGACCTTGAAAGATGTGAAACGAATCCAGTGGATTATTCTAGTAAATGGGCGGCTGCACCTGATTTGCATAGATTGGCATCAAAGTTTGTAACAGAAAATGTAACGAGAGATAAAGATAAAGAGGAATGGAGTATGACACGACGAGTTACGTTTGTTTTGTTATTCTTTGCTGTTATAGACTTTTGGGGATGTAAAATATGAAGACAAGGCCAACATATTCCATTTTTTTTTTTAAGTGGTTGCATTAAAACCTTGGTAAAAAGATACTACTATATACCATACATGCATCTAGGTTTGACGTTAGAAAAAGGGATTTGCTAATGGGTGCCCACTGGGCATTGTTTTAAGTATAAACATATGAAAAGTTTGAGTGTATTAAATTAAAAGTCATATTTAATTATAGCAAATTTTACATTTATTTAATATTCATTAAATGCATTTTTTATTGAAAAAAGGAAATATGAGTGTATTAATTACATATTAATTGCATGTATTTATAGTTTAAAAGATGCCCACTGGGCACTCGTTAGCAAGGCCCTTATAAAAATATATATACACTAGTTTTTAATCTTTGCTAGCCTTGAAAAGTCACCAAACAACAAAAACGCACATCTGTACACACCTTATGCTCATTTATTCCTGTTGCTCACTCTCACAGTCTCACCCTTAATATCCCCAAAATTTCAAACCCTCAAAATCAAAATAATGTCAGACCACATACCATTCGAAATCCAATCAGAAATCATGAAAATGCTTCCAGTCAAATCATTACTTCAATTCCGATCCGTTTCAAAACAATGGAAGTCTCTTATCGACAGTTCAGAATTCATAAAAAATTACCACCTCAATCACACAAACCCCAAGCATCATCTACTTGTACGGTACAAGTTAAATACCGTCCAAACTTATACCTCAATTACCGATGACAATACTTTCCCCCAACAAAAGTTCCCCTTAACCACCCCCGAGTCCCTTAGCTTACTAAGACACGCATTAACTCTCGGTTCCGTTAAAGGGTTGTTATGTTATTTCGGTTGTTACAAAGACACTGAGATGGCTCAAAAAAGAAAAACTGAGATGGCTGTTATTTGGAATCCTACTGTTAGGAAATCTGTTGGTATTGTTATCCCTAATGAATTGTATATGCGTTATGTTGTTGGTTTTGGGGTTTGTCCTCGTACTAGTGACCCTAAGCTTGTTAAGATTAGTGTTGATAAAAAACGTAGTATGTGGGTGGTTGAGGTTTTTACGTTAAGTAGACGTGTTTGGGAAACTGTATATACCGGTGCGCCCTTTAAATCGTATGATTTGGTGTGGCATCAGGTTTCTGTAGACGGGGTTATTTATTGGCGTGCTTATGATGATCTGGATTTGGATGATGGATTTAGGTCTAATTTTATTATTTCGTTTGATTTGAAGAGTGACAAGTTTGGTGAAGTGCGTCTTCCAGATAGATTAGTATATACACATCCTTTGTCGATGGTGAACGTGAATGAGTCGCTTGTTTTGCTTGAGTGTAACGATGAGGGTGAGACGGCGGTTTGTGGTGTGTGGATGAGGAAAGATGGTGAGAATAAACCGTTTACGAAGATATATACTGTAAAGGTTGAGGGTAGGTCGTTGTATAATAGCGTATTGGGGTTTAGGAAGAATGGTGAAGTTGTATTGGAATTGGAGGATGATAATTGTGAAGAGTCTGAAATTGAAGTTTATGAACCCTCGTCAGGACGTACTAATAGCGTTGGGATTAAAGGACAGTATGCTACGTTCTCCGCGAGGTCATACATAGAAACACTACTATTGCTTGATCAGTCAAACACTATCATTGGTTTATAACAATGATGGTGCTATATTGCAAGGTGTTGAGATCAAGTTGTTATAACATCGAGTTTTTATTATTGAGTTTAGTTTATGTTATTAGAAAGATAAATGCGTTATCTATACAGCAAGGTTTTGTTATCTGTTAGTTTCAACATTAATGATTACTATTGATGATGAATTTCATATAATTTGTGAGGAATAGAAACAAATAAATTTTTGACAGTCAGTAAGATGCATTTGGTTATTTGGATAAGTAAACTCTCGCTATGCATAAGTTAAGTTGTAATGGACCAAATATATCGCCGAACTGCAGAGTCATATTAAGAGTCTGCCTTGTATAACGGACTACAGATAGCAATTAGTATAGTTGACCTTCTGTAAGTAGCAGCTGCAAACCAGTTCTTGATGGGAGTGAAAATGGCCCTGTTATACCAAGCAATCCACTGCTTTGTATTTCCAGTCTATGTGTTTATTCAATGTAGCTCTGTAGGGTCTTTGGATTTCCACGTAAGTATAGGCTGAACATCTTAGTTAGAGGTACTATAAGTTGATCAGCCCTCCGCCCATGTTACCATATCCATTTATAAGCATAGATTAATATAAAGCAAGTTTTGAACTTTCCATGCTATTGTGCTTATCTCGTTCCTATTCTAATGTCAAGTGTTTGGGACTTCGTAATACAGTAAAAAAAAACAAGGTTATTCAAAAAGAGAGGAATTGATCACCTGATGTTAATGATAAATTAGAGTAATTATGTGTACGCTATTGGAATTAATGGAAATGATGATACGTTCTCGTGAGCCTTACTTTAAGTTATCCTCCCCCACGAACTAATATAAAAGAAAGAAACCAAAATTGCTATCCTCGCTAGAGCGAACTTGTTGAAGTGATTCATTGTGTATACTTATGAGATGAACATATAAAGTGGGATACCTGCATTTGGAGAATGTCTTGATCAAATTTATGGTTTATGCATTATATATAAAAGCACCAACAAAAATTACAATGCATGGCTAGGCACATGAAAGATATTCAGCTAGTCAGAATTTGACGATATGAATTATACATTCTTTCAACTCCATGTTGTCTTTGATTTCGATAAACTGTAAGGATTATATGGTGTCCATAACAAACACTAACAACTAATTAGAAAACACAAATATGAAAAAAGAGATAATTGAATCAAATCAAAGATCAAATGTATAAGGAAAGGTGAGTAAAAAAGCAAACTCAACAAATAATTACATACGATGCTTATTTGTGGATCATCATGCTACAAAAATATGGTCTTAGTTGATCTTTGTGAATGGCGGGTAAAAGCGTTAATCTAGGATTACAAAGCTCATTACGAAGTATAGTATACGATTGATTTCCAGTTGTGAAAAACTTAGCATTTAGATGCTAAGTTGATAACTATATTTGTGGTTAATGGATTGGATCTCAAGCGGAATTCTATGCTTAAGAGTATGTACAAGCTTCTGTTAAAACAAGTAATAAACTTGAACTCTGTTCATGGTAGATGGGTAGCAAACAATAGCAATAAAGGAATATAACTTAGAGTTAACTGATTTGTTGATCTGCTTGCTGCTACTTCGTTGTTTAGGATTTGTGTGTGACGGTTCAGTTAATTGTTGAAAAAAGTTCCAGTCAATGGGAAGCCTTACTGAAGTCCCCTGTATCTGGCATGCTTATAACATACAGTTTTACAGTTAAATGGTTCATAGGTCTTATTTGCATTTCATCTTTATTTGTCCGTCACCAACCAGGTACCCTTTTTTCACTCACACAGTATCACATCAATTCAAAATAAGCATTGCTCACCGTTATAGTGTTTGAATGTGCTCTTTTGGTTTGAAGTTTGTAGCAATCATATGTTTGAGTGGGGAAATATAACAAACAAAAAGAAGAGACATGCTTGTTTTCTGAAATTAAAGGGGTTCTTTTTGATTGCTTATTTTAAACTACTTATCTGCATAAAAAATTAAGTAGTCACCAACCTGCTTATTTCACGTGATTATTTACTCTAAATAAGTAAATCGGCATTTTTTTAGCCAAACACTCAAAAATGTGCAAAATGAGCACCTAGAAAAGCACAATAATCAGATAATTAGTCAAAAAAACATAAATTCAAACACCCACTCCGATACAACCTGTTTTATTGGACATGATATTTTGATCTACCTGAGCTTGTCATTTCTTTTGCAGACTTCATAAAAACTTCCGATACCGAAATGAAATGAGGATGAATCCCCGTTCCTACAACCCGATTTATTAGACATGATATTTTGATCTAGACACCCTCTGAAATCTGTAATTTTTTGCAGACGACTTCTGAAAACTTCAGATACCAATATGAAAGATGGATGAATCCTTGTTGACTTGTTCCCAAAACGATTTCCATACACTTGTAAGACCAGACAGAGACTTCTATTGATGGAAACAATTTTGAACTTGAAAGGTATGAAACGAACCCAGTAGATCATTCTAGCAAATGGGTGGCTGCTCCTGATTTGCATCAAAGTTTGTAGCAGAAAATCTAACAATAGGTAAAGAGAGGAGAAATGGAGTATGACACCACTTGTGGTCGATATATAGAAAGGCGAAACAAAATTACGTTTGTTTTTGTTCTTTTTTGTTGTTATTTAGTTTTTAGGATGTAAAATGTGAAGATAACTTCGTTTGTGAGACTTATTTTTCGTGTCCGTAATGTGTGTAGCTACAAGGCCACCATCTGCTAATGAGAATATTGGAAGGAAGTTGGTAATGTTTACTTCATTTGGAATGAAATTGTTTAATGTTTTCTCAGTTAATCGATTAATGATTATGCTCACCTTTTTGTAAGTTGATCAACTCAGGCAACATGAATCCGTTTAATATTTGGTATTCACAATGTGTTTCATTCTTAGTTTTCACGTTAGTTGGTTGTTTGATTGTATCATGTTTGTTAGAGCATTCGGTAAGGCCACATGGGTTAAACTTTAACCCATTGTCACGTCAGCGCCACATCAGCCACTAAACTTTAACAAAAAACCTCTGTTATCATAACTAAACTTTAACCAAACAACAATTTATGAAAACACACCTTCATTTAGGGGGCAGAAGTGAAAATGGGAGAGGGTAAAGTGATTTTTTTTTTCTTTTCTTTTTTTTTTTAAAAATAAAAATAAAAAATCCATATGCTCTTTAATGTGGTGTTAACCCCTTAACTTGCCCCGTTAACGAGGCTTTCACCTGCAACCCCGGTATGGTTAACGAGGTGTTAACCTCGAATGGTTAAGCTTTCAAAAAAAAAAAAAAAAAAAAAAGAAAAAAAAAAAGAAAAATTAACGTACCCTTTGCTCTTAAGGTTGTCAATATGTGCTTCGTACTTAAATTTTAACGTGTAAGACATATTTGGATTATATTTTGAGTTGCGACCAATGTTTTTAAAACCTGAGTTGACTCGGCCGGTTCAACCAGTTGAATCAGAAACCAGCTTGGTCATTGGAAGCCAGTTTTGGGCAAATAGCCGGTTGAACAAGAAGTTCGACTGGATCAATTGAAAAAACAGTCTTTAAACCATCGTTTGTAACACATTGGATTAGTAAAATAATAATAATAATAATAATAATAATAATAATAATAATAATAATAATAATAATAATAATAATAATAATAATAATAATAATAATATATCCCTTTCGTCTTAACCAATCAAACTAAACTATTATTTTGAAACACATCAAAATAAAAATGCTGAATATAATTTTGAGATGAAAAAAAAAGTAAAATGTAAAATAAAACACTTTTTGTTGCTTATAGCCTTCTACAATGTGCCATTGTGGCACATGTTTAAAACATTTAATGAACTAAAATTACCATATTTAAATGTATGTTGATATTATTATTTTCCAAAATTTCTTTTATTTACCAAGTTTAACAATGTTTTACATGGAAATGAATTTAATTTAAGAAAGAATTATGTTCAATAAATTCCAGTGTTTTAAAACCCGGTTTGACCCGGCTGGTTGAACCGTGAACTAGTCGGGTGATTGGAAGGCGGTTTTGAGCAAAAAAACCAGTTGAACCGTCGGTTAAACCGGTTGAACCATGACCCGGTGACTCGGTCGGGTCAATTAAAAAACCGGTTTTTAAAACATTGATAAATACTTAAAAAATCATGCCCCCATAGCACAAATCAGAAAACCCCTTATTATTTTTACTTTATAGTTTTTACACTCAATTTTTTGGGCTATTTAACCTTTAGGCGGTCACTAGTAAAAAAAAGTAAAAGTATCCAAAAATCCCCAAATCAAATCGAAACCCTAACCCTAAAATCAATAATCATCAAATTACACAATGAAACGGTCAATCGACGATTTAGGCGAGAAATTACAGACCAAAAAACACCGTGAAGAAGAATTCGAAGAACAAAAACAATCATCAAACCCTAATTCATCACGTGACCAAGACAGGAGGGATAGAGATGGGGAGCGTGAGGAAGAGAGTAAGAAAGATGGGATTACAGAGAAGAAGCGAGAAACCGAAGAGGAAGTTGAGTCGATTAAGGAAGAGTATTTTAGAAGGAAAAATTGGCTTTTGCAGATGGAGTCAGATGAAACTTTTCCTTGTCCATGTGGAAGAGGAGATGTAGTGGAGAGAACAGCACTCACATCTGAAAACTATGGTAGACTTTACTATGCATGTCCTACTTCAAAGGTAAAGTTTCTTATTTATGGTATACTAGAACGGTACCCGCTTAATGCGGCGGCGGGTACATGTGACTATATTTTGCTTTATACGTGGGTAGAGATGGTTAAGCCAAATAATTTTACTTTGAACAACCAACCACAAACTTCCTAACCAACCAACTTGCTTCCTAACCAATTACTTTTGAAATTCATCCATAATAAGCGAGAAAAATTTTAAGCATTTCTAATTATAGAATAGTCTCAGATGCATATAGTAGTATAGATATAAATAATTTGGTTGTTAAAAAAGACATTTGCTATGATTTCTTTCCTTACTCTGTAACAGCCAAAAAACAAAATTAAAAAATATGGATGTGGA
Organism: Artemisia annua; assembly: GCA_014162995.1. Classification (NCBI taxonomy): domain Eukaryota; kingdom Viridiplantae; phylum Streptophyta; class Magnoliopsida; order Asterales; family Asteraceae; genus Artemisia; species Artemisia annua. Next base: position 39,510 of record LBNU01022011.1, read on the forward strand.
TTTTTTGAATGGAAGGATGAGCACGAGCCCGATTCTCCGGTAAGTTTATTGTCACGCTTGGTGAAAGTACCCTGCCTTTTATCAAAGTGTGTAAATATTTGTGATTGTTTGATATACAGGGATCTTCAACATCTTCAAGTTCTTCTTCGGGACTTTCTGGATATGCACCAAGTCATGAAAACCCAGAGTGCTCAAATTGTAAGCTCTTGGCTATGGAAAAAAAGATACTAAAGGCAGCACTAGATATGGGAAGGCATCCCGAGAACTACACATGTCGGTCAGTTGCAATAGTTCATGAGCTTTTAAATGACATGGACGATCTCGTGTGAAGTAGTTATTCGTTTAACTTTAACCAAAACAATTTGGCATTTTGAACCGTTGTTTAAATTTTTATCTAACTTTATGTCGTTTTCCAAATCAAGTAGACGCAGGCTGTTTATTTTAATGCGTTAATGTTTAAACGTTTATCAATTAGGAATGTAATTCGTATGTTTTAGTTATTCGTATGTTTTTTTCGAGTATTTGTTCTACGGAATATGGAAGTGGGACGGTGTTTGGCTTCGAGCATACATTTTAACCATTGCTTTACAATATATTATGGTACAACTCAAGTCCAAATACAAAGCATCGACGATACATAACCAATCACATCGCGCTGTTGCAACCCAAGCGACAATAAATAATTAACTACATTTACAACTTAAACATAGTTTAACTACCAAAGGTACGAGTGATGAAACAATGTGAGAAGTTTTGGTTTTCGTTCGATTGGGAGAATACGTACTGACACCCTCTAAATTAAGGTTTGTTATATTTTGTTAAATTAAGGTTTCTTATATTTTGTATTTAAAAAGAAGAAAGTCTGTAATTTGTTTTACATTCAGATAGTCAGTTTTAGTTGCAGTTATATTACAAGTAGAATTTGTTTATCCAAATATTAAAACTGATTACTCTGACTTGAATTCACAATAGTCAGATAACCAAGATATAAAAGCAAATCCAAACACCACCTCCTACTACCTTATTGTTACAGCTAATCATCTTATCCAAACACCTCCGAAACTTGTCCAATTTATGCAGACTACTTATGAAAACTTCCGATACCGGTATGAAAGAAGGAAGAATCCCTTCAACCACGGACGTGTTCACAATTTTAAAGAAGTTCTTTTCTCTAAAACGCCCCGTTCCCAAAACGATTTTCATGCATTTGTAAAGCCTGAGATATATTCTCAATACAACAGTTCAAAGTATTTTGGGTATGCATTTAGTATTTTAGCCTCAACTTTTCTAAGAAAATAGCTATGAAACCGAGACTTCTGTTGATGGAAGCGATCTTGACCTTGAAAGATGTGAAACAAATCCAGTGGATTATTCTAGTAAATGGGCGGCTGCACCTGATTTGCATAAATTGGCATCAAAGTTTGTAACAGAAAATGTAACGAGAGATAAAGATAAAGAGGAATGGAGTATGACATGACGAGTTACGTTTGTTTTGTTATTCTTTGCTGTTATAGACTTTTGGGGATGTAAAATATGAAGACAAGGCCAACATATTCTAATGAAAGCATTTTTTGGAAGGAAGTTGGCAGTCTTTATTTATTTCAAATGTAAAATGCATGACATGAACAATTAAAGATGGAAACAGCAATCTGTGCAATGTATTTAAGATATGATGGAAATTAACACAATCTACACCAAGAGCCACTAAGTCTAACGGGATCCTTTACGTTATGATGGACAGAATATAACTTGCAACATGAACTCAGCCATCCTCGAGTATCCGTTAAAGTACAGTTTACAAATTACATGTCAAAATGGATCATTGTTTTTACTTGAACAGTACGAAGAACTAATTATTCTGTTATTAATGGTGTTAATTTGCTCGATAAATCTTGAAAAAACTAATGTTGTTGTCATCACATCTAAGGAAAAATTCTATCAGAACACACAAAGTTGTCAACAAGACAAATACTACAATCAATTTATATATTAATTTTCATAACAAAAGTATATATATACTACATTAACAAACTAACATCATGAAATTAAAAGAGAAATAATTATATCTACACAAGCTAAAAAGCACAAACAGATATCCTAATTAGCATCCAAATCTTTCATTTCAACGAGATGATGAAGCAAGTGCAAAGCATTCTCATTTATCCTCATCAAATCCTCGAGGGTGATTTTTTTTGCACTCATAGTAAAACATACTCAATATCACCAACTATATTGGGTTCACCATTGCAACAACACAAACCAAGAATCGACCCACTCGGATCCTCCAGATAACCGCATACTCATCCGAACCATCCATCACTATGGACAAAAACAAAGAATTACTCATACCACAAATGGCAGCATACCCGAAAACGATTAAAAGAGTAGCCCAACTCATTTCTTTTAGAATCGCATAGCTTTTCTTGATGGCATTGAGACCGTACACAGGCTCAATGATGGAAATTGCATTAGCCACTAAACAGATGGAAGTGAAGTAGGCGAACACAATAAGGATCATTGTAAACAGAGTTGGGGGACAAGCATAATAACCAAACAACTACTGATACGCCTGGGCCGAGCCCATGGTCTATTTAAGTCTTAGGGTTTACCCTACTTTGTCTTATAAATACTCTTGTAACCATTTATTATAATCAATCAAAGTATAACATAAATAAATCTCTAGTTCTTTTCTTCTATTTTCTGACGGAGCCAGCACACGCTTGAAGTGGTGCCTTATCCCGATACAACCCCTAACCGGGTCGTATCAATTGGTGATTTCATTGAGAGCTCTTGTTGAGAGGGTTTTTTATTAGGGTTCGAGAAAAAAAATAAAAATAAAAATAAAATAAAATAAAATTACTGTTCATCGATCACTATTCACGCGTACTGTTCATCGCGGTTACTATTCATCAAAAAAATTTTGAATTATTAATCGCTTGAGTATTATTCATGGCATCAGGCGGCAGCGATCAGGACGCGGAATACGCACTTTCTAAGCTCTTGCAGATGGGTACGGTGATCGAATATGAGAGTGAGTTTGTGGTACTTGCAAATCGAGTAAGAGGAATCTCTGAATCTTTACTTACATCGTTTTATATCTCTGGGCTTAAACTAAAGTTACAAATAGAGCTGTTGAGGGCAAGACCTACAACTTTAGGAGAAGCCTTTTCCTTAGCCCATATAGTCGAGGCTCGTTTTGAGGCAATTGATGAGAAGGAGAAAGAGCATATAATTAAAAAGAAATCAGATAACATTCCATCATTACAAAGTGAATATATTTGTATTGATGAATATATTGGTGTTGATGTGGTTAATAACGCGATAAATGGTGTTTTCGATATTGGTGAGAGTAATGAAGTTAATAGCAAGTTTGAAGAATTTTCAGAAAATAAGAAAAGTATGGAAGAAATAAATTTGAATTTAAGCGAGGAATTAACGGCTTCTCAATCTGCATATTCTTCGTATCACCTCGAGGGCAAGGTGATCTTTGAAGGAGTGGGGAGTGTTATGGCATGGGTAGCGGAAGACGGAAGAATGGTGTTGTGCTATGTCCAAGACAAAGGAATACGAAAGAAGAAAAAGGCGAAGGTTGCAATTCAAAGAAGATTATGGGATCCCGGATTACGCCAATGTTGCAGGAGGACGGACTGCCCAAATAACTAAAGAAGTCCAAACGTATGGCATAAAGATTATGTCATATAATCTATCTTTATTTACGTGTCTTTGTTTAGGAGTGTTTTCATGTTTATTTTGGGAAGTCAATTAAGAATGTTTTAAGACAACACCTTGAGGGCAATGTGATTTTGAAGGAGTGGGGAATGATACGCCTGGGCCGAGCCCATGGTCTATTTAGGTCTTAGGGTTTACCCTACTTTGTCTTATAAATACTCTTGTAACCATTTATTATAATCAATCAAAGTATAACATAAATAAATCTCTAGTTCTTTTCTTCTATTTTCTGACGGAGCCAGCACACTGATGAGACGAAAAATGTTACGTTTTTAGGGGTCGGTTTGAGTCCTAATTCGTATGTTTTTGGTTTGGATTTCACCCAAAGTCGTTTCTTTTCTCATTTTAGGTACTTTTGAAGGGAAAATCACAAAAGAAGCATTTTCGCGTGTTTTCGGAGTGAAAAAGTGCGGAAAACAACAAAAACTCAAAAGACCTTGAAGATTACAGAAGGTGACGCCGTCACTCTATACAAGGTGACGCCGTCAGGAACAAGTGAAGTCCAGAATTGGAAAAATACTCGTGAATCGTGACGGGCCAGAGAGTTCGAATGGCAAATTGGTGACGCCGTCAACCAAGGCCGTCAGATCTGGAACCAGCAATTATGACCACGTCAAGAGAAGGCGTGTCTGAAAACCTAATCGCCGAGCTGACGCGTCACCGTTATTGGGCTTGACGCCGTCAGCCCGCAAAATCTATATATATACGAAATGTTTTTCTTTTATTGATGAGGAATTTTAGAGTGGAGAACTTGGGACCAAAACCCTCAGTACGAGTTTTACAGACCTTGGAGGGTATCCAAACCCCTCCAACTTGCATGCTTCAATTGAAGATAAGTCTTTTATTCATACAATATGTCTACTGTGTTGTGTGATTTATTTCTGTACTTGTCCTTTCTTTTAATATGCTAGCTAATTTACTTTGTGTTTGCTTGATCTAATGAAACCTAACTATTGATTATCTTGTGATGGGGTATGTTGTGATTGTATTTGGGTGATGTTTCATCTACGTTAGACTAAGGAAAACTGGCTAATCTCCTATATGGTAACATGCTTGAACGTCTTTAGAAACGTGAATCATATGTGCGTTATTGGTTTTAAGGTAGTATTTCATGCATAGGTTGCTATGCGGTGAGCTCATGATAGGATGCTTGACGTATCGTCATAGAGTGAGGTAGGATTATAGAGTTAGGGAATTTGAACGCACCCTACGACTTGTTAGGAATACACCGTCATCCAAGCAAACTCAACATACTAGTCACATGGTAAAAGATAGTTAGGAGTAATGAAATCTAAGTAAACATATTCTCCACCACTGATTTTCTCTAAACCAAAAAAAATACAAAATATAAGTAGCTTAGAAGTAGATACACTTGGGTTAGTTGACTAGCAACTAATTCCGCCCTATCCTCCAAACAGAAGATTTACTGCTTTCATAAAATATAAAAATACAAAAAGATCTTCTCCACTCTTCAGACCTAGATTAGAGTAGTTTTTAACCTAACGAACACTATTCCCTGTGAGAGAACATATCCCCCGGTACTTGCCACTTCACTATACTACATCGGTCAGGTACACTGCCTGGTGGGGATTGTTGCAAGCTTNTTCCACCACTGAGTGTCATCATTTTCCACAATCAAGGTGTTGGCTAATCCTGGTAGGAGAATACGTGATCCCCGGCTAACATGATAAATCTCATAGTCCGTTGAGTAGGCTTGCATGTTTTGCATAAATAGATTGCACTGGGTAGATTCGAGACTCACCATATCCTAGATCTTAAAGAGGTTTGGCGTATTCCGGTAAGCAAAACGGTATTGTGGTATAGAGGAAAAATACCCTTTTTAACACTTGGTGTCTTGCCGTCAAAATACACTTAGTCTATAGGTATCTATGTAGCAGGTATATATATGGTTGCTTACTTCAAACTAGACAAATTTGCGTACTCAGAAGTAAGATGGGCATTTTGTGTCAAGAGACCCAAATTACATGATGATAAGTTTTCCAAAGATTGCCACTAGGAATAGCAGGTCTTAATATAGTAATCGGAGTGTGGAAATGTGAATCGCGAGATCGTTATACATAATATGACACTCAATACATATTTTATATACTGAACTGTCAAAAACATAGATCCAAAAAGCTAACCAATATAAGATGCATTAAGACATTTAATGTTATGGGTGAGAAAGTATGGTTCCAAAAGTGGTGATTAGATCTCATCGTGTCCTAAGTATGGCAAAAATGTTTTGATAAACAATCATGAATAACGACAACAAAGTTCGTTGCACAATGCATTTCTAGTTCACTCAATTTCTTAAGTGTCAAACTAGTACACGACTGGATAGTTGCTTCAAAGAGATTATTGCAAAATATTACATAAAATGTCGTTTGGGATTTCATAAGTTTGGTCATAAAGAAACCACCTTTCATGAATATCAAAAATTCACAAATTTAACAACTTTTGGTCCCCCAAAGTATTTGAAAATGTCAAAAATCGATCTTGATGAATTTTAACAACGCTGGCACGAATATCAACGCCGATATCAATATATACCTATGTAACTATATTTCCATCAATGACAAAATGGTTCCTCTAGTGTGTTAAAAAATTTTGGAGAGTTTAGATACAATGGATTTGGTCCCTTAAAGTTTCATCCAAATGCAAAACAATGGTCCCCTGGTTAGTTTCAAAATTGGAAATATACTAATCTATTAGATCCATATATACAAATGTATAAGATGAGACACGTATCTAATAGTGAGAGGAACTTCGATCCCACTGGAATACTATATAAGGAACAACAGCCCAGAAAAATTCAGTCCCGTCCTTCAATATTCGCAGGAGAGACATCATACGTAATTCTCTCTGTTCCATAGTGATTTTGACATACAAAACCTACTATACGGATACTCCATATTTTAATAATAAACCCCCAAATATTTCAAATTCCATTTATACAAACCCATAACAAAGTCACAGCCACACCCTTTATTAATAACCTTATAGACCCAAAGACCTTATATCTGGCTCATAGACAAAGCCGAGCCTCGGAATTTGTCCCGTGTTAGTGGATTTATAACGCCCACACTCCCCCCTTCCTTCGCACGCGTCTCACTAAGCTACATACCACCCCCTCAGACTCCACACTCTCTTGAAGATACCTACAGCCGTCATACGAACGTACACCATGGCTCCAATGCAGTGCCGCCAGCGTCCAAATCGCGCACGTTATATGCCTCATATACCCTTCAACCTCCACAAATGAAAGGTGGCAACCACACCCAACAAATTGCACATCTAAATGAACAGTAAAAATCTTCGATACTTTACCTCGCTAGTTGTTTACACGCCAAAACTCTCGATCAAGGGCTACAGGGATCATATCTCAGACGTACCCATGGAGAATGGCTGATTTCATTCTCTATTTTTTGGTAATCTTGTAAAATTTGGTTTTATATCTTGGTTTATATTGGGCTATGGAATGTCCATTTTGGTTATTTTCTTTTCTTCTTAATAAGTCAATACAAAAATGATATCATAAAAAATACCTTAAGTATTTGCTTAGAAGTAGAATGTGCTATGGACACTTTCTTTTTGATTGTATCGTGCAATACTAAATTTGTTACAACTGGGATGGATGGCGAGAAAGCAAGGAGGGTGGAGCAAAACAAGTTTGCTCCCTCTAAGTTAGTTTTAGTAATTGGAAAATCAAAGTGTCGTTTCGTTTTGTGGGATCACGATATTCGGTCAACGGTAGGTCTTAAGGAGGTAAGCTCTTCTTTTGGTAATTTATTTTTTAAATTATCCGCGAATACTACACTCTTATTCCTCACCCCCAAAACGCCAGCAGGCATCTTACTGGCATTCTCATAAAATATAAAATCACAAAAAGAATCTTCTCCACTCTTCAGATAGATCGAAGGAGTAGTTTTTAACCTAACGAACACTATTCCCTGTGAGAGAACGATCAATCCCCGGTACTTGCCACTTCACTATACTACATCGGTCAGGTACACTGCCTGGTGGGGATTGCAAGCTTCTCTGAGATCCCTCGAGAGGTAAAACGTATTGCGTGTTGCAATCCACCGCGCATCACACCGCCCACACGCTTGAAGTGGTGCCTTATCCCGATACAACCCCTAACCGGGTCGTATCAACTACATTGTATTGAAATTGATAAAATAGAAAAAGATTACAAAAATATATATAAAAATAAATTACCAAAAGCTACCTCCTTAAGACCAATTTACAAAAAACGACACTTTATTTTCCAATTACAAAAATCTACTTAGAGAGCAAACTTTTTTGCTCACCCTCTTGCTTTGCTCGCCATCCATCACGTGTAACAATATGTATTGCACAAAAGTCCAAAAGATCCATAGCACATAAGAGTAACATGTAGACTTATTTAAAAAGGAAATACCAAAATGGACCAATTCCATAGCCAATATACCAAAAAAAACCAAATTTTACAAGATTACAAAAATGAACCATTCTCCATTCGACTAACGAGTTTCCACTTTCACACTTTCCCAAATACACCAACTCCCCCTCCTTGCTCTATCGTTCCTCGAGATCTAGATCTAGATCTCAAGTGTGCCCACCCAACCACCTTCAATCTCATTTTTATTAGATAGATAAGTTAGTTGGCCCAAGCCGGACTTGTTGGTTGGGTCCATTAGGTCTCCTCTTTGTACTCTATAAATATTTACCATTAATAAAGTTTAACCGACGGGGAATTATGTAGTCTAACAATTTTAACCACCATCTTCAATAAAAAAAATTCTGTCAACCACCATAACTATACTTTTCTATGACTAATTTCCAAGTTTTCCTATGTTAATTTTGTGATACTCTATCAAATCTTCGCTGACATTATCCCTATCGTGAAGTTCCATACTAAATCCATCATCAAGACATCCAAAGGGTAACCAAGACATTATCCCTATCGTGAAGTTCCAAAGGGTTGCTAAAAGACAATCAACACAGCGAGCAAACCTTCCTCGCCACTCACTTTGCTCGCCGATTTCAATAGTTTATGGGTGCTAAAAGACAATGAACACAGCGAACAAACCTTCCTCGCCACTCAGTTTGCTCGCCGATTTTAGTAGGTTGTGGGTTGCTAAAAGACAATCAACACATCGAGCAAACCTTCCTCACCACTCATTTGCTAGCCAATTTCAATAAGTTGTGGGTGTTAAATGACAACGAACACAGCGAGCAAACACTTGTTTGCCCCTCAGTTTGCTCGCTTCGTTGATTTCTGTAACACCACTTTCGATGGTCTATTTTCGTAAAGTGGATTCGTACAAGTTCATTCAAAAAATTTACACTATCTATAACCTTTGCTTAGCTTGGAAACTAAGCTAGGTTAATACTAATGGGCCTAATAACCCATACTAATAATTCTAACATCCCCCTCAAGCTGGAGCATACTATGTTGAGCTTGTTACAAAACATTAAACCCAAAAATAATACGGAATAGTCTTGCCGGTAGCAATAATCCAAATCTTCATCAAATGCAAAAACTAATCAATCTCACTTGGGTAGAACCAAAATATGAAGCAACCTGAAGAAATAGGTCTCAATAGATCTCACATGGGATCTAATCAAAAGAAGAAGCAACCTGAAACTCGGGAAACTTGGAACAGGTCTCAAACCAAATGAAGAAACGAAGCAACCTGAATTATACTAACTAACACACAAATCTAAAAAACGAAGCAACCAACGGGTCTCGACTAACTAACATTTCCAAAAGACGAAGAAACTTGTCAAGACAGGTCTCAAGGTCTCAGCTAACCAAAACTTCAAACTCGAGTAACCAAAATCCTAAAGCATAACCAAAATCTAATGGTCTCTCCGAGGACCGAACTCAAGATTCTAATCAACCAAAAACTAAATCAGTAGCCCAATCGCTAACAAAACTGAGATTCAAATACTCCTCCACATAATAACCAGACAACCAACTTAAATAAGAGTTGAATATCATAACTCGGAGTCCTACTAAACCAACCATAAACATAAACAGGTGACCCCAAATGTTCTATGAGCAATGTCCTAATCCAAATCATAGTCCTAATCAACATCACCAAGCCCAAAAATAGTCCCATCATCATAATACTCTATATGAACATATCAATAAGCTAAAAAAGTAGTTCATCAAAACCGAATCTGAATACAAATCTACTACACATAAATCAAGACCCTAAAAACAAACTAAACCCGAATCGAGTGTGACACCACTTGTGTGACGTTTGTTTTTGTTCTTTTTTGTTGCAATTTAGTTTTGAGGATGTAAAATATGAAGATAACTTCGTTTGTGAGACTTATTTTTCGTGTCCGTAATGTGTATTGCTACAAGGCTACCATTTATTAATGAGAATATTGGAAGGAAGTTGGTAATGTTTACTTCATTTTGAATGAAATTGTTTAATGTTTTCTTAGTTAGGGTATGTTTGGCGAAAGTAACTGTTGTTTAATCTGGAGATGGTACTGGAGATTTATAACGAAATGAGAGAAACACATAGTGAAGGTGAAAAATGTATTGAATTCACTTAGTTACAAATGAGGGTTACAATGCTATTTAAATACAATGTTGGAGGGAAGCATCTAACTAACTAACTTGCTACATATAGGACCTTCTAGAACTGCTTAGCTACATCTTATTAAATATGTACAAGCTCCTATGCATCATAAGCTGCATCTTGTGAGGAGTACTGAGTTGTCTTGAACCAGCTTGAACATTCTGTACAAAGGAGTGTTTGGTTCTGCATTTTACATCTTGGGTTGACTGTTTTGACCCATGTTGAACTGCATCCTCATTATCCCCCTCGCAAATTGGCAGTGTGTAAGGGTTACACAAAGCCAATTTGGATAAGCAATTGTAGTGTAGAAGTATGCTTAAGCCCTTTGTGAGTATATCGGCCAATTGTGATTTGGTTGGGACAAAAGTGGGTAGGATTTAGCCAGCTTTAATCTTGTCTCTCACAAAGTGACAATCAATTTCTATATGTTTAGTTCTGGCATGGTGTACTGGATTGGAGGCTAGAGCAATAGCAGATGCATTATCACACATAGGAATAGGAGTAGATACTTGGACATTCAGATCCCTGAGTAAGCAATGAATCCAGTTGACTTCACATGTTGTATCTGCAAGTGCCCTATACTCAGCTTCTGTGGAAGATCTTGAGACCACAAGTTGCTTTTTAGATTGCCATGAGATGAGACTTGAGCCAAGAAAGATACCATACCCTGTGACAGACCTTCTTGTGGTTGGACAACTTGCCCAATCACTGTGACAGTATGCAGTGAGGTGTAGGTTGTTGTTAGTGGGAAACATGAGACCTTGGCCCATAGAAAGTTTGACGTACCTTATAACTTTGATGAGAGCTTTCATGTGAGAAGTCCTAGGCTGTTGTAAGAATTGGCTCAAAGCTTGTGCAGCAAATGCCAAATCAGGCCTAGTGATTGTCAAGTAAAGTAACTTTCCAACTAAAGTTCTATAGAAGGATGGGTCTGGAAGAAGTTCACCATCAGTCATATTAAGCTTAGCAACAGGGTTGAGTGAAATAGCAGATGGTTTTGTGTTGAGAAGACCANTTTTAGATTGCCATGAGATGAGACTTGAGCCAAGAAAGATACCATACCCTGTGACAGACCTTCTTGTGGTTGGACAACTTGCCCAATCACTGTGACAGTATGCAGTGAGGTGTAGGTTGTTGTTAGTGGGAAACATGAGACCTTGGCCCATAGAAAGTTTGATGTACCTTATAACTTTGATGAGAGCTTTCATGTGAGAAGTCCTAGGCTGTTGTAAGAATTGGCTCAAAGCTTGTGCAGCAAATGCCAAATCAGGCGTAGTGATTGTCAAGTAAAGTAACTTTCCAACTAAAGTTCTATAGAAGGATGGGTCTGGAAGAAGTTCACCATCAGTCATATTAAGCTTAGCAACAGGGTTGAGTGGAATAGCAGATGGTTTTGTGTTGAGAAGACCAGCATGTTTGACTAGATCCATGGCATACTTCCTCTGAGTCATGGCAAGACCATCTTGATTTCTGAGAAACTCAATACCTAAATAATAATGAAGAGGACCCAACTCTTTGATACTGAACTTAGTATTGAGATGATCTTTGATGGTCTTGATGAGTGCTTTGTCATTTCCAGCAAGAAGAATATCATCCACATATACTAGCAAATGAAGAGTAGAGTTGCCTTTCTGAAATGTAAATAGAGAAGTGTCCACATAGCTCTGCTTGAATCCAAGTGAAATGAGGAAGATTGTCAACTTTTCAAACCACTGTCTATTTGCTTTTTTCAAACCATAGAGAGAGTTCTTCAACTTGCAGACAGTATTAGGAGGTAGTGTGTGAGAGTAGCCCTGTGGTACATGCATATATACTTCTTCATGTAGATCACCATGGAGAAAGGCATTATTCACATCAAGTTGCTCAATATCCCATCCATGATAAACTGCAATGGCTAAAAGAGCTCTCACTGTGACCATTTTGGCAACTGGAGCAAATGTCTCTGTGTAATCCACCCCTTCCTTTTGATTAAACCCTTTGGCAACCAATCTTGCTTTGTATCTCTCTATGGTACCATCTGCATGAAATTTGATCTTCCACACCCATTTGCTGCCAATGGCTGTTTTTCCAGCTGGAAGAGTAACAAGTATCCAAGTTCCATTCTTTTCTAAGGCTGCAATTTCCTTATTCATTGCCTCTTTCCATTTAGGATTTTTGATTGCTTGGTTAAATGTTGTCGGTTCAATGTATTTATCAATGTTATATATGAAATGCAGTGAAGTTGGACTTAGGTTGAAATAATTAATATAATGTGTGTGATGAAACTTGGTGTTGTTAATGTTGTGAGTAGTTGACTTTGGAAGTTGACAGTGAAAGTCTTGAAATTTAGATGGTATGTGTTTGGTTCTTTTGGATGTTCTGGGGGTGGTGGTTGTGGAATAGGTGGTGGCTGTAAAATAGGTGGTGGTTGTAGAATAGGTGGTGGTTGAGTTGTTGATGACAAAGGTTCAGATGTTGGAGATGTAGATGGTACAGTATGCACTGATTCAGTGGGTGGAGATGGTGTTGGAATGGATGAGGTAGTTGGGGTAGGTGAGGATGTAGAAGATGGTGTGTTAAGGGGTGTTGTGACTAGTGTATTAAGTGGAGATGGTATGAAATTTGGTGTGTAGGAAGCTGGAATGGGAGTTGAAGGTAGTGTGGATGAGTGATGTGGTTTGGGTTGTGAAAATGGAAATTGAGCTTCATCAAAGAGAACATTCCTGCTGGTGATGGTTTTATGTGTTTTGAGATCATATAGAAGATATCCTTTCTGGTTGGGAGGGTAGCCAATGAGTACTGTGGGTGTTGCTCTTGGATCAAATTTGTCTGAGGTGTGGTGATAAGCATAGGCAAGACAACCTATTGTTCTCATGTGATCAAGTATGGGAGGTGTATTGTGTAGTAATTCATAGGGACTGTAATTGTTTAGAATGGGAGTGGGGAGTCTATTGATAATGTATGTAGATGCTAGAAGACTGTATCCCCAAAAATGGTTAGGAAAGTGGGCTTGGAAGTGTATGGATCTGGCCATTTCAAGTAGGTGTCTATGTTTTCTCTCATCTCTGGCATTCTGTTAAGGTGTGTAGGGACAAGAAGTTTGATGTGTTATGCCATGGTCTTGTAAATATGTGGTGAAGTTTGTGTTGAGAAACTCAGAACCATTATCACTTCTTATGACTTTGATGTTTGTTTCAAACTGTGTTTGCACAGATTTGTGAAATACTTTGAATGTTGAGAACACATGAAGTTTACTAGGTAATAGATATGTCCAAGTGGCTCTTGAATAATCATCCACAATTGTGAGAAAATAAGTGCATTTATTGATTGTGGGATGCTTGTAAGGGCCCCATACATCTAAGTGTAATAGCTCAAATTTGGACTGTACATGAGAAGAGCTTGAAGGAAATGGTAAAATGTGATGTTTAGCTAGAGGACATATAGTACATTTGTGTTCTGAATTACAAGGAAAAACAGATATATTTTTGATTTTCTTGATGACTTAAAGAGGAGTGTGTCCCAATCTTGTGTGCCAGAGATGAGAGTTGGATGTTGTAGAAAGGATGGTTGAGGATGGTGTTGGCTTTGCTAAGTCTAGAAGGTATAGTCCACCATGAAGAGTGCCAGTGGTGTTGGTGCCATTATGGTCCTGAAATATGAACTTGTCATGAGTAAATGTGACTGAGAAAAGTGTTTTATGAAGTAGCCTCCTGATAGAAATAAGGTTATAGGTGAAGTTTGGGATATAAAAAACCTCATGAATTGTGGTGTTGGTGTAAGGTTTACTGAACCAGTGTACTGTACCACTGTAGATTGACCATTAGGTAGAAAAACAGTGATGGGTGTGGTGAGTTTGGTGATATTATGCATGAGACTGAGTGATATGCAAATGTGATCAGTTGCACCACTGTCAACTATCCATATGAAGTATGATTTTGAAATGTTAGAGGCAATGAAAGAGTGCATTTTAGCAGTAGAATTGAAGGAATGAATACCTGTCATCTTAAGTGGAACTTTGATATTGCTAGAGAAGGATAGTATACCTGCCATGTGAGGGTTTGAACTTGATGGGTCAGTTTGTGTAGCCTGCATCATAAGTAGAACTTGGTTGAGCTGATTTTGTATCTGATCCATTCTAGCATTGACTTGCAACTCTGAGGTGCTTGGGGCAGTGGAAGTAGAACACTCATCCAAAGGACTCATAGGCTGTGTTGCAACATCAATGGGTGGAAGTGTGTCACTAGTAGCCATGTGTACAGATCTGTGTCCCCTGTTTGGTGTAGCAGACCTCTGAGATGGTGTTTGGTACTTATTATGTAAAGGATGACCAGGTGGATACCCCAACAACTTGTAACATTCTTCCTTTGAGTGACCTTCTTTCTTACAATAAGCACAGAATACCCCTTTCTTAAAATTGCTTCTTCTATCACTGGGTGCATTGTTAGATGTGTTATTCCTATAAGGTGGTGGTGGTGCATTGTAAGATGTGTTTCTGAATGAATTGAGTGCAATTGGGGTGTTTGAGGGCTGTTTAAGTGAATCTCTTTGCTTCTCTTCCTGTCTCAACATGCTATATGCCTTAGCTACCAAAGGAAGTGGTTGCATCAGTAGGATTTGCCCCCTAATATTGGTGTAACTATCATCTAGCCCCATGAGAAATTGTACCAATCTTTTTCTCTGTTCCCTTTGACCATTCTCTTTCCCTTGCTCACAAACACACTTACAAACACATGCATATGGGGCTTCAATTGCATCTAACTCATCCCATAAGCCTTTGAGTTTCTGATAATAAACTTCAATTGTGCAATTTGCCTGTTTTAATTGAACTATCTCATTTGATATTTGGTAAATCCTATGACCATCTAAATGTGAGTAATGTTCTTGTAACTCACTCCACAAAGCAGATGCAGTATTAACAAAAGTTAGATGATTACCAATCTCTTCAGAGAGTGTATTGAGAATCCATGAAATAAGCATATCATTTGCTCTTTCCCAGTAAACTTTGAGTGGTGAATCAGCAGGTGGTTCCTCATACTCTCCAGTAACCAATTTCAACTTGTTTTTGGCACTCAAAGCTATCAAGATTGATCTTTTCCATGTTCCATAGTTTTCTGAACCAGTGAGTTTCTTTGCAATTAACAACATGCCTGGATGGTCATTAGGATGGAAGTAAAGTGGATGATGTGGTGAATTGATGTCATCTTGAGGTAGGATTGTGGTAGTTGATCTGTATTGTGTTTCTGGAATGTCAGGAGCCATTTTTTATGTTTCTTGAAGTGATTATGAAGATAAAGATGAATTTGATCAGTGATTTGTGAATTGGATTGAAGTTTGATTGAAAATTGAATGATTTAGAAGAAATTTGAGTGATTTATGATGAATTATGGTGGTTTAATGGTGGATTATAGTGGTGTAAGTAACTGAATATGGTGATTTGTGGTGGAAATATTTGGCGGGAAAATCTGTTATGGTGGTTTGTTTGTTATTTGACCGGAAAAAGTTGTTGAGAGCAGTTATCCACCACGGTTTGTGGTGGATTGGCTCTGATACCATATAACGAAATGAG
Organism: Artemisia annua; assembly: GCA_014162995.1. Classification (NCBI taxonomy): domain Eukaryota; kingdom Viridiplantae; phylum Streptophyta; class Magnoliopsida; order Asterales; family Asteraceae; genus Artemisia; species Artemisia annua. Next base: position 55,368 of record LBNU01022011.1, read on the forward strand.
AGAAACACATAGTGAAGGTGAAAAATGTATTGAATTCACTTAGTTACAAATGAGGGTTACAATGCTATTTAAATACAATGTTGGAGGGAAGCATCTAACTAACTAACTTGCTACATATAGGACCTTCTAGAACTGCTTAGCTACATCTTATTACATATGTACAAGCTCCTATGCATCATAAGCTGCATCTTGTGAGGATACTGAGTTGTCTTGAACCAGCTTGAACATTCTGTACAAAGGAGTGTTTGGTTCTTGGTATGTGTATTTTCACATACCTTTTATTGACCAAAACCCGACCAAATAGACCAAAAACTAACCCATAATTGCCAAATATCCGTGTTTTTGTGTTTTTGAATGTGCAGGTACGGATAGTGAGAAAAATGGACAAAAACAAGCCAAAAGTGACAAAACCGAGCACGAGATATGGAAAGTCATTTAAAGCCGGAGCCGGGAAAGATTTTATCAACAAATCCCTCAAGTTTCATCATTTGTCATCATTAGTCCCTGGAGAAATTTTACAGAAGTGGTCCTCAAATTTATAAAGAAGACAATTTTGGTCCTTGCAATTTCTTCCTAAACTAAACCTTAAATTACCTTAAACCACTACTACACTACACTAAATCCTAAACCCTTTTCAACCCACTGGCCCAGTTACAAATAAAGCCCACCTCTCCTTTAATAATTTAACCCGTAACCCATTTTCACCCCAAAACCCACGGTCAAATTCATTAAACCATAAAAATAAAAAATGCGCCCTCTTCTCTGTGTTTTCACTGTGCATCCTCTCACCCTCAATTCACCCTTTTTTACCTGAGATGCTAGTACGAGGTTCTCCTTCTAGAAACCTCTGACACCTGTCAGCTTGATGTCGACATTTCCCAGCTTATGTGGCAATATCCAGGGCTCTGATTGGACAATGATACGTGGATACAAGATAAGATTGGATCCTAAGGCTAAAGATGGGAGGAATGACGACATTATGATAAGAACAGAGATTGAATGGACGTGATTAGAGCTTCCAGAAGCATCTTTCAAACCCGAAGCACACTCTCCTCAGAGGCTATATATACTCCTCCTCACTCACGGATTGAAACCATTAGGAGTAGGATATAATTTAGCTTTAGTTTTAGGATTAAATTAGCTTAATATAGCTTTAAGACCAGCTTTTAAATTCATGTTTTCAAATATTGTAATCGAATTTCTTGTTTCAATATAATTCCAGTTTTCTTTTAAGATTGTTTTCCTAAATTTACTTAAGTTTTTAATTCATGTTACTCCATTGTTTTCAAGCTCTCATATACTGTTTAATTAGCTCACACAAGCTCTTCCACAGCTTGTGTGAGATAAATTCTGCTTAATTGCTTAAAAATCCAAAAAGTCAATAAAGTCAACTCTGCTTATTCAGCTTATTTAAGTGCTTATTAGATTACTTTTGTGCTTACTGTTGCTTTTGTTTATCATTTATAGCTTATTTGATAGTTGTCACTTAGTTAACTTAGTTTTCATATAAAAATCTTAAAAATCCAATAATAATAGCATTAGTATTAGAGCTTTTTCTAGTGCTATTTATCAGTTAACTTTTGCTTTTCAATCATAGTTGTAGCTTATTAAACAGTAGTTAATACAAAACTGAGCTTAAATTAGTCATATCTTTTGTTAATCTCAAACAACTAGGTTAGTAGGGGTGTTTGGTTTAAGTATGGTTTTTGAGTAAGAATATGTTTTTACCCAAAGATCCAAGTTGAACCTGCTCTAAATCATTGTCATTAGTAGTTTTTAAGTTGAATTTATGAGTTTCAAGTAGATTTCAAAGTTTTCCATTAGATTCCTACTATATTTTACCCTTAACTGTCAACTATTTAAGATAGGTTAGTTTATAGGTTTAGACCTTATAAGTGGTTATATTTGCTCTTATCTAAGTTCTATTTAGGTAGAGATAGTTAATCAACATCTGGTATTAAGGTTTTACAGGTCAAAATACCCATTCCTACCCATTTTACCCAACGGCATCAGCAGTGGTTCTGTCTCAGACCATTTTTCATTTCCACTTTTAGCCTTATTTACTTGTTAAAAATCCATAATTTTTGCCCCTTCTTAATCTTTTCCAGCCTGAGTTTACATATCAACAGCTTTTATCCATTCACTTTTCATTTAGCTTGCTTAAATTTTAGTTCAAAGTTGCCTATTTTACTGTTTTCAAATAAGCTTCAGCAGCTGTATCTGTCAGAGCTTCCCACCCATTTTCCTAGCTTAAACCTTATTGAATATCTCCCATATTGCTTTTCTAATTAGTTTCCTTGCTCTAGTAAAGCTTTTTAGGATTTTCTTAGGTTTAACTTTTCATTTAAATGCTTATTTTAGTCCTTAAACTTGCCCATTTAACCCCTTTTAGCATCAGCAGCCATAGGTTAGGATTCGCTTATTCAGTGCTATTTAGGCTTATATCATTGCTTATTTTCTGTCCCAATAGCTTATTTAGGTTCCCCCTAGATGCCCTAGCTTAATTCTCCTTTTAGTTCAGCTTTTAGATAGCTTCTATTAGTTTTTTTTTTAATTTTCCTTTATTACCTTTATATGCCTTAGTAAAGCTTTTATAGTCATCTGCTTTTTTTTTTCCTTTTTATCCGCTTAAATTTTGCTTTTCAACAAATGTGTTAGTTAAAGAAAATGTTTGTCTTCATGTACTTAATCAGTTTTTCAAATAAAAATGCAAAAATAAAATGTTTAGCAAAAAGCTGGTGCCAGGATTCGAACCCTGGTCACCAACCTTTCCACACTCCACACTTCACACATATAACCAGTAGCACCCTAGGGATTTTTCTCAAAGTGTTTACACATTTAATTCTCTTATAGAATTTGTTCCCTTTTTAGCTTATATACTGCTTTAGCTTATTGTAGCTTATTCCTAAAAGTTTTTTTTTTTGATTTCCTAATTTTCCTAAGTTTTAGTTAGTATAAAAATCATTTCTTCAAAATTTCAGATTTATTTGTCAACTTTTTCTATTTTTAATCTTTTTAATTCTTCTTAATTGTTTTTAAATCATTTTAATTAAATAAAAAGTAAAAAAATAATTTTTCACTTTTCTAAAAATTTACTTTTATAATATAGTATGTAGGAGAACCATTTTCACACCCGTAGGATCATTATTCCTTTAATTTCACTTTTTATTTTGTGCCTTTACGTTTATTTTTCGTTTTATTTACGTTTTTAGGTTTTAATTACGTGTTTACTTGCTTACGTGTTTATTTGTGATTTTATTTCTTCATCATTAGTGTAATTCTCATCATTATCACTTTTACCCCTTTTTCATTACACATTTTCGACACGATTATCAATTTTCCATTCACACCTTCACACGGACTACGACCCGGGTAATTTCTTATTCTTTGAGAAATTGCTTGGATAATATATTATACCTATAAACGAACGAATCAATTTTTGGCGCCGCTGCCGGGGAGGGTTGAAGTGAATTTCGGTTTTCGTTTTTCGAATTGTGTTTTGAAAACCTTCCTTGTATATATTTTCTTTTATAAAAAGTAAAAAAAAAAAAAAAAAATCAAAAATATTAAACACTTTTCCTAAAGTGTTTGCAAAATACCAAAAATATAATAAACATCCTCGGTCTTCCGTTGAAGGAGGGCGGTTGTAAACCAAATAAGTTTGAACGCAAAAGAGATTGTGAAATTATTCG
>LBNU01022011.1:67902-78918 GCA_014162995.1 Artemisia annua
AAAAAAAAAAAAAAAAAAAAAAAAAAAAAAAAAAAAAAAAAAAAAAAAAAAAAAAAAAAAAAAAAAAAAAAAAAAAAAAAAAAAAAAAAAAAAAAAGAGTAACAATAAGAGTAAAGAAAACAGTAAGAATAAAAGTAACAATAATAGTAATAAAAAAAATAATAACAGTAAGAAAAACAATAGGAAAAACAGGATAAATAACCGTAAGAAAAACAGTAAGAATAAGAGTAAAAATAACAATAAAATAAACAATAAGAATAACGGTAAATTAAAACAGTAATAATAACATTAAGAAAAATAGTAAGAAAAAGAGTAAGAATAATAGTAAGAAAATCAGTGAGAAAAATAGTAAGAATAACAGTATGAACAACAATAAGAAAACATTAGGAATGATAGTAACAAAAAAAACAGTATGAATACGAGTAAGCATAATGGTAAGAAAAATAGTAAGAATAACAGTAGGAATAATAGTAAAAAAAAAACAATAAGAAAAACAGTAAGGATAAGAGTAACAATAATGGTAAGGAAAACAGTAAGAATAAAAGTAAAAATAACAGTAAGAATAAAAGTAATAGTAATAGTAATAAAAACAGTAAGAAAAAAATAGGAAAAAACAAGATAAATAACCGTAAAAAAAACAGTAATAATTAGAGTAAGAATTACAATAAAATAAACAGTAAGAATAACGGTAAATCAAAACAGTAAGAATAACATTAAGAAAAACAGTAAGAAAAAATAGTAAGAATAATAGTAAGAAAACAGTAAGAATAACAGTATGAACAACAGTAAGAAAACATTAGGAATGATAGTAAGAAAAAAACAGTGTAAATAAGAGTAACAAAAATAATAAGAAAAACAGTAAGAATACGGAAGAATAATGGTAAGAAAAATAGTAAGAATAATAGTAGGAATAATAGTAAAAGAAAAAAAAACAATAAGAAAAACAGTAAGAATAAGAGTAACAATAATAGTAAGGAAAACAGTAAGAATAAAAGTAATAATAATAGTACTAAAAACAGTAAGAAAAAATAGGTAAAACAGGATAAATAACCGTAAGAAAAACAGTAAAAATAAGAGTAAGAATAACAATAAAATAAACAGTGAGAATAACGGTAAATCAAAACAGTAAGAATAACATTAAGAAAAACAATAAGAAAAAGAGTAAGAATAATAGTAAAAAAACAGTAAGAAAACCAGTAAGAATAACAGTATGAAATACAGTAAGAAAACATTAGGAACGATAGTAAGAAAAAAACAGTAAGAAAAACAGTATCAATAAGAGTAAGAATAATAGTAAGAAAAACAGTAAGAATACGAGTAAGAATAATAGTAAAAAAATAGTAAGAATAACAGTAGGAATAATAGTAAAAAATAACAATAAGAAAAACAGTAAGAATAACAGTATGAACAACAGTAAGAAAAACATTAGGAATGATAGTAAGAAAAAAATAGTTAGAAAAACAGTATGAATAAGAGTAAGAATAATAGTAAGAAAAACAGTAAGAATACGAGTAAAAATAATGGTAAGAAAATAGTAACAATATATCAGTAGGAATAAAAGTAAAAAAAAAAAAAAAACAATAAGAAAAAGAGTAATAATAAGAGTAACAATAATTGTAAAGAAAACAGTAAGAATAAAAGTAACAATAATAGTAATAAAAAAAATAATAACAGTAAGAAAAACAATAGGAAAAACAGGATAAATAACCGTAAGAAAAACAGTAAGAATAAGAGTAAGAATAACAATAAAATAAATAGTAAGAATAACGGTAAATCAAAACAGTAAGAATAACATTTAGAAAAATAGTAAGAGAAAAGAGTAAGAATAATAGTAAGAAAACAGTAAGAAAAACAGTATGAACAACAGTAAGAAAACATTAGGAATGATAGTAAGAAAAAAACAGTAAGAAAAACAGTATGAAGAAGATTAAGAATAATAGTAAGAAAAACAGTAAGAATATGAGTAAGAATAATGGTAAGAAAAATAGTAAGAATAATAGTAGGAATAATAGTAAAAGAAAAAAAAATCCATAAGAAAAACAGTAAGAATAAGAGTAACAATAATAGTAAGGAAAACAGTATGAATAAAAGTAATAATAATAGTAATAAAAACAGTAAGAAAAACAATAGGTAAAACATGATAAATAACCGTAAGAAAAACAATAAAAATAAGAGTAAGAATAACAATAAAATAAACAGTGAGAATAACGGTAAATTAAAACAGTAAGAATAACATTAAGAAAAACAGTAAGAAAAAGAGTAAGAAGAATAGTAAAAAAAAACAGTAAGAAACCAGTAAGAATAACAGTATGAAATACAGTAAGAAAACATTAGGAACGATAGTAAGAAAAAAACAGTAAGAAAAACAGTATCAATAAGAGTAAGAATAATAGTAAGAAAAACAGTAAGAATACGAGTAAGAATAATAGTAAAAAAATAGTAAGAATAACAGTAGGAATAATAGTAAAAAATAACAATAAGAAAAACAGTAAGAATAACAGTATGAACAACAGTAAGAAAAACATTAGGAATGATAGTAAGAAAAAAATAGTTAGAAAAACAGTATGAATAAGAGTAAGAATAATAGTAAGAAAAACAGTAAGAATACGAGTAAAAATAATGGTAAGAAAATAGTAACAATATATCAGTAGGAATAAAAGTAAAAAAAAAAAAAAAACAATAAGAAAAAGAGTAATAATAAGAGTAACAATAATTGTAAAGAAAACAGTAAGAATAAAAGTAACAATAATAGTAATAAAAAAAATAATAACAGTAAGAAAAACAATAGGAAAAACAGGATAAATAACCGTAAGAAAAACAGTAAGAATAAGAGTAAGAATAACAATAAAATAAATAGTAAGAATAACGGTAAATCAAAACAGTAAGAATAACATTTAGAAAAATAGTAAGAGAAAAGAGTAAGAATAATAGTAAGAAAACAGTAAGAAAAACAGTATGAACAACAGTAAGAAAACATTAGGAATGATAGTAAGAAAAAAACAGTAAGAAAAACAGTATGAAGAAGATTAAGAATAATAGTAAGAAAAACAGTAAGAATATGAGTAAGAATAATGGTAAGAAAAATAGTAAGAATAATAGTAGGAATAATAGTAAAAGAAAAAAAAATCCATAAGAAAAACAGTAAGAATAAGAGTAACAATAATAGTAAGGAAAACAGTATGAATAAAAGTAATAATAATAGTAATAAAAACAGTAAGAAAAACAATAGGTAAAACATGATAAATAACCGTAAGAAAAACAATAAAAATAAGAGTAAGAATAACAATAAAATAAACAGTGAGAATAACGGTAAATTAAAACAGTAAGAATAACATTAAGAAAAACAGTAAGAAAAAGAGTAAGAAGAATAGTAAAAAAAAACAGTAAGAAACCAGTAAGAATAACAGTATGAAATACAGTAAGAAAACATTAGGAATGATAGTAAGAAAAACAGTATGAATAAGAGTAAGAATAATAGTAAGAAAAACAGTAAGAATACGAGTAAGAATAATGGTAAGAAAATAGTAAGAATAACAGTAGGAATAATAGTAAAAAAAATTAGAAAAACAGTAAGAATAACAGTATGAACAACAGTAATAAAAATATTAGAAATGATAGTAAGAAAAAAACACCCCCTAAAGTTACAAACAAAGCATATTACTCATATTACGGTGGTACACGAGTATGCCATAGTGATGGACCATCATTATATATTAGGAATAAGGGAAAATAGAAGATCATCTTCATATTCACATAAAGGATGTGCGGCAACATTGTTACATAACTATACGAAGATTTTCCATTTAAAACCTGAATTCAAGTAAATGTAACACTCTCAGAAAGATTAAGACTAATAGGCTCGACAAGTGAAAAGAGGCCAATTAATTAGGAGGTCACAGGAAAACAAGAATATCCAATATGAATTATCACTGAACCCCATGTAAGAAAATCTTTCGTTTCTTTTTCTTGATCACGTGGGATCTCTTTACGCGTCGAAGCTATACAAAACTGAGTTCCTATAGGATTATCTAGAAAAGAAAAGACCAAACAAACCTATTCCAAGTGTGACATTTTTTAGCAGAGCTATTTATTACTGCAGGATTTACCTTCTCTTACCAAGTATATATGTCTTGCAAAATTCAATATCTTTTATTTTAACTTTAACAAACTCCTTATCATGTCACATGTCAAAAGTCTCTTACATGAACTCAATTTAAATTTATTTATGTTTAATATCGTTCTTGGATGGATTGTATATGAGTATTTTATCTCGACAAAAATATTTATTACTACTAGAAACGATGGACTAAGTCCCAACTCCGTACGTTCAATCGTTCGACATATAAGCCCCAATATGCACACGATAGTTACCATTAGGGCCATATGCAAACCCCTCAACAAGCCCATTAATTTCAAATTTAAGAGCCAATAAATCTTAGAGATCTTACTCATTCAATCATGTTGTAATCAAATTCATCATATTTTCTTGAACAAAATATGTATTTTTATGATATGATTATGATACTCATGCACTTAGAAGTGTTTGCTATATACCATATTTGCGTGTTATGGTATATAAGACGGGAAAATAAGTGAAATAGGTGTAAAACATTTTAATAAAATATAACAAACCCACTTCATATGATGTTGGTTTCTTCTCTTATCAAACTCGATTATCTTCGCTCGTTATTCTGATTGCTTAATAACCATGTTCATTCTCTACTGGATTGCTTTGAAATTGATTATCGCCTTTACCATAACACTCCAAAATTGCATCATCAATTCCACCATGTTAATTCACCTTGAAATAGATTTGGCAATCTATAAGTCCACGTTCGCATTGTTATTTTGGTTTCAAATTGACCACACTAATGTGGTAATATGCAAATGACAAAGTATTCATACAAGACTGGCAACTGTGTGATAGATAAAATGCATAACATATGTTTAACGAAATGCACTAATAACATCGACTCAAATCTTAGAACTTCATGGACAACTACATATAAAGCATGCATAATTTGGGAATGATAACTCAAAACTCAAAACAAAAGCTAATTTGATTAAAAAAATCACTTAATCTCTGCTACTTATAAAGCGTGCCTAATTTTTCTTAAACTTAATTTGTTAAATTTGAGTAATGGTCCAGCCACAACTAAATTAGTAGTATAAATATTGTTTAATCCCCACACATTTATCATTTTTCGTTTTCAATCCATAAACTTTTTTTCTCGCAATTACAAATTAAACTCATAAGTGTTGCATCAAGGGCCATACCAGAATCACAAGTCGGCAAATATAATTACTTGTCGTTATACACCGTCTCTTTGCAGGGTATTCGTCGAGTAAAACAATTACACAGATCAAATTTTAGTCATGTAACATTTAAAAAGCATTTTTTATAACATGTATAGTCTATAAAGATCATTCCACTTGGTATACAAGAAGCGAGTTATTATTATTATTATTATTATTATTATTATTATTATTATTATTATTATTATTATTATTATTATTATTATTATTATTATTATTATTATTATTTTAACAATAACTATCTATCTCACAATATATTTACAACAAATCGATTACTTTTATATTCTTAGAAAGGGCGCACAACACAATTGTTACATATTTAGACAAAGGGACACAAGATTATTCTATAAAAACCCGAATTCAAGTAAATGTAATAGTTGCAAAAAGATAAAAGACTAATAAGCCCGACAACTACAAAAAGATGCAAATAAAAAGTCATACGAAAACAAGAAGATCCGATATGCAATTTTAATCAAACGCATATTAAAATAAGTGTTAGCTACTTGATAGGAAAAAAAGATACAAATGAAGAAAGTATCTTCTATGTGTTTCCACCCTTTTGTTTGAACCACTTGTTTCTATAAAGGTTCACGAAAAAGATAAGAAAGTCCCTACTTCGCGATGGCTACTCAGCACTCCAGCCCCATCCAATAATAGTCGGGTCATTGTCGATTTTCTAATCAAGCGTCGGATAAATACTTCATTGAAATTTGTAATTCGCGAGTACTTGGTCAATTCGACCAAATTGTACTTGACTGGTTCATGTCTTGTGTCCAACTAAACATAAACATTTTTTGTTATGTACGTGTTCATCATATTAAAGTCGCGTACCATGTTATTTAAATGCTAGAAACTTTTTAAATGGTGGATGATAATAGAATCTTGTATTTAAAAACCATGGTTGCTCCGACCGGTAAAAGTTGGAACTAGTTTAATCAACGGAAGCCGGGTTTTGAGGAAAACCGGTTGAACCGAAGAATCAACCAATTTATTTAATAAACTAGTATTTAAAACATTGATAAGAGTCAAATTGTACAATACATAAACTATTTTAAAGAAAACTACGGGATATTTATTCATCAAGTTTCTTCGCGAAACGTTGACAAATAACAATAATAATTGACCAACATTCATAAAAACTATAATAATAATAATAATAATAATAATAATAATAATAATAATAATAATAATAATAATAATAATAATAATAATAATAATAAGTAGAAAATCTTGAGACTCATTTAAGGACCCGTCCGCTTTGCGGAGCGTAGGACTGAGAAAACCCGAACAAAAGAAAAAATATGATACATTTTTTATATTTACTCCTAACATTAAAAACTTTTAAAATTTTATCTACAAACTCTATTATATAACACATTATATTGCAACTTTTATTATTATTATTATTATTATTATTATTATTTTAGTTTACACAGTAATTGATAACAATGAATAATATTGCAATTATAACCAAGATATTTATTCATCAAGTTTCTTCGCGAAACGTTGACAAATGACAATAATAATTGACAAACACTCATAAAAACTATAAAAATTAATAATAATAATAATAATAATAATAATAATAATAATAATAATAATAATAATAATAATAATAATAATAATAATAATAATAATAATAATAATTAGAAAATCTTGAGACTCATTTAAGGACCCGTCCGCTTTGCGGAGCGTAGGACTGAGAAAAACCGAACAAGAACCAAAATAAGTTTCTAAAAAGAAAAAATATGATACTTTTTTATATTTACTCCTAACATTAAAAACTTTTAAAAATTTATCTACAAACTCTATTATATAACACATTATATTGCAACTTTTATTATTATTATTATTTTAATTTACACAATAGTTGATAACAATGAATAACTAAAATATTGCAATTATAACTGTTTATTGCTATAAAATTTCGTTGATATACATACGTAATCATCTAGTTTTTTTTAAGAACTAATATGAACTTTTGTACTTAGATATTTTGAACTTAATTCCCAACTCAGACTAAATTTTATAATATAACAAAATAAAAATTGAGTGTTTGAAATTAATTTACAGCATTGAGATTTCATTCTTATACTTTGCTTTAGCAAAATCAAATTTAAACATTTATACACCAAATTTAACTAAACTCGCAAAATTTTGTTAATTGAACAAAAAAGTTGAGAACTCAAATTAATTACTGTGATATGGAAGCTCATTTTGGTATACAAATATATCAAAATGCCGAATCCAACACAATAACATAATGTTAACCTCAATTTAGGTGAACAATATACATTACAATATATATGCAAGCCAAGTTTCTTTTATTTACCTATGTGGGATTGGAAACTCAAAACAAAAGCTAAGTTTGAGTAAAGAAATTGCTTAATAAAGCAAATACACTCATCATATTTCTGTCATTTAACATTTAAAAAACATTTTTATAGCATGAATAAGATCATTCCCATTCTATTGTGGCATAAGAGTATACCAAGGTATATATTAGGAACAACACAAAAAACAAAGTAATTTCTAAAGCCGATTTTAAGTAGATGTAACACTCTCGAAAAGATGAAGACTAATAAGCTCGACAAGGTACCAATAAAAATTCACAAGAAAACAAGAAGATCCGATACGAAATTCTAATCAACCGCATATGATTAATAAGTGTTAGCTGCCAATTGATAGGAAATTAAGAAACGCATCATCAACAAACGAAGAAAGTATCTTCTATGTGTTTCCACCTTTTTGTCTTAACTACTTGTTTCTACTATGATTCGCGAGCAAAAGATAAACTTAACCCTACTTTGCGACGTCGACTTGGCCCTCGATCCCATTCAAATAATAGACGGATCACTTGCAAATTTATGTGAATTACGCTAAAACAAGATAAAATGCTAGTTCAAAGGTTGATTATGCGACTGGTTGGTCAATTCAACAAAAACTGCACGTGACTTGGTACATGTCTTATGTCCAAGTAAACATGAACATTAATGTTTGTATAAGTGTATGTGTTCTTCTTAATTAAGTCACCTACCATGTGAATTAAATGCTAGAAAACTTTTCAATTGGTTGATAATAGAGTCCGAATGTCCGATGTTTAACATTCGGGTTGACTCGACCGGTTAAAAGTAGGAATCAGTTTGGTCGCGAGAAGCCGGGTTTTGAGAAAAAAACATTGAGAACTCAAATTGATTATTGCAAGTCACTTACCACTCTAATAATTTGCTCTATCAAAACGGATGCATAAATGCAAGAACACAATGCTAATCTCAATTTAGGTGAGCCAAGTACATGAGAGTATATAACCAAGGAAAGTTTCTTTTCTTTAGGAATGTGGGATTATTAACTCAAACTCAAAATAAAAACTGAATTTTTGTAAAGAAGTAATTTAATAAAACAGGTACACACATCAAATTTTAGTCATGTAACATAACATTTTTAAAAGCAATTTTTTATAACATGAATAGTCCTGAAAGATGAAGCCAATTCCAATTCCATATTGTATACGAGTATACGCCAGTCATACCATCAGCGTATATTTGGAACAAGCCAAAATACAAGGTTATTTTTATATTCAAAGAAAGGGCGGAACACCATTGTTACATATTTAGACAAAGGGACAAAAGATTGTTTCATATAAAACCCGAATTCGAGTGTATGTAACACTTGCAAAAAGATAAAAGACTAATGAGCCCGACAAGTCGACTACTACGTAAAGATGCCAATTAAAAGTCATAACAAAACAAGAAGATCCGATATGCAATTGAGCAATTCTAATCAAACCCTGTATGATCAGAAACGAATAATCAACAAACGAAGAAAGTATATCATTCCACCTTTTTGTTTTAAGTTGGTGGTGGTGGAAGGTGGTTGATGGCTGAGAATAGCATGAGTTTAATGACAGTTTGGATTTTGGATTATGGTTTGATTTATTAGCCGTTATATCATGATCTTATAAACTTCTAATAATTCACTTGACATCAAAATTCAAAAATATTAAGAAAGAGTTGGTTAAAATAAAATGTAGAAGCTACACTTTACTTTATTTGGGGTATTTTGTTAAACCAGTAAATGGATTGTTTGTTGAGAGCGAGTCTTTGACCTAGATTTGCGTGGCCTAACTAGAATACCCCTGTATCCGTTTCCGATCCCTTTTCCAGCCACCCCAAAATGATTTATCTAATCAGGTTTGAAACTGAGACATTTTATAATGATATGAAGACATCGGGTAGTAATCTTTGTTAGTTAAGTTATATAGGCAAACCTAAAAGAATTTGCATATGTTCTGATTCAGTAACAATAAATAATATGCATCTATAAACAATCTATTCAAAAATCAATGGTACATGTAAGCCAATCAAAACAAGAGGTAAAACAACATGTTTTTTGTTTATGTATCGACTCAATATTCGCAGGTAAAAAATATGTTTCACAACTCAACAAATAAACTTATAATGATATGAGTATCCTAAAGTGGGTAAAAATAATATGTTTTTTGTTTATGTATCGACTCAATATCATGGTATGAAATTTTTGTTTAACTTATACTATCATTGCGTATGATTTATATTTGTAGCTCATTACTTACTTCTAAGTGGGTAAAAAGGGGGCAAATGAATGACATTTTTCATGTTTAAATCATTTACGGAGGGTGAGTCTTTAACTAAGATATATGCTACCTAAGCGAGGTATTCCCGTGACCTCCTTTCTTTGGCGAGAACTTAATTTTAGGGCTGAGCATATCCCGACCGATTACCGAATACCGGCCCGATTCCGACCATCCCGCCGGCCTGATTTCGATCCCGACTAGTAAACGGATCGGGAGTCGGTTTGCATTTCCGGCGAACTCGGGAGTCGGGTCGGGACGGGATCGGGTCGGGACAGGATGAAAACGGAAAAACAACAAAGAAAACCGACAATACCGGCCCGATTCCGACCGATCCCGACTGTCCCGATACCGAACCGACTGGTTTCGGGTCGGGAGTCGGTTTGCATTTCCGGCGAACTCGGGATTCGGGCTTTGTCGGGACGGGTCGGGTTTAGGCCCGATGCACACCCCTACTTAATTTTACAGTTATAAACCACATCAACATTGTTGTTCAAAGTTATACAGGATTTAACAAATAACTTATCATATCACATGTCAAACGTCCGTTAATTATATGAATTCAATTCAACTTTCTGTATGTTTAATATCGTTCTGATCAATGACTTGAAAGTTGAAACCATTTTATCTAGAAAAAAATATTTATTACTAATAGAAATGATGGAGTAAGTCCCAAGTCCCATACGTTCGTTTGGTCGACATATAAGGCCCAATATGCACACGATAGTTATCATTAGGGCCATATGCTAGCCCTGCTATAAGCCCACTAATTTCCATCTTAACTTCTTAAGAACCAATAAAAGAAATGATAAATCATTAAATCTTAGAGATCTTACTCAGTTACTCATGCAATCATGTTGTAATCAAACTCATCTTATTTTCTTGAACAAAATATGTATTTTGCGGATGTGATTAAAATACTCATACACTTAATTACTAGATGTGTTTGCTATATACCCTATTTGCGCGTTATGGTATATAAGACGCGGAAAATAAGCATGATGATTGTTAGGTATCGAAACTAAGGTGTAAAACTAAAATATGTTAGACTTGTTACCCGTTACATTTTTAAGATAAATGATATCACAGTT
>LBNU01022011.1:80334-119878 GCA_014162995.1 Artemisia annua
GCGACAGAAGACGTGCTTCTGTGGCAGAGGTGCGCGTTGTCCGCGACAAAAGTGCGCGCGGTGCGCGACCAAAGTGCGCGTTGTCCGCGACAAAAATGCGCGCGGTGCGCGACAAGGATGCGCGCTGTGTGCGGCAGAAGTGCGCGTTGTCCGCGACAAGGTGCGAACATAACATTCGTCTTTATAACCGACAAAGGACGTCTCCCCTGCGGCAAGATGGTGCGAATATTTAAAATTCGTCTTTGTACTGGGCTTGCAATACCTCTTACGTACGATCTGCTTCCAAATATACCTGCGTACGATGTGCGCAAACAGTGGTAGGATATACCCTGGTAGCCCCCCAAGTTTGATGGTGCTACTCGTGTAGGAGCATTAAACTTAGTTATGCAAATCCTGAAAACACTTAATGCAAATATTAGAAGTATATGCCGCGAGTCGCAACATATAAAACTTAATGAAGTAAAATATAAATAGCGTGAAGCATAGTATAGCACATAGCATATAAGAGAAATTTTCGCTGTGCGAATTACACCTATCGTGAGGTTTTATAACTACATATAAAAAAAAAGTAGCACATAGCTAATCTATAGTGCGCTCATGGCGATTAATTGATCTTTTTATTTTTTATAAAAAACAATGGCGCGGATGGATGTACCGTAACCGCGACTAATAGTTTTTTTCGCACGTACAGACGCAGATAGATGTATCGTGACCGCATAGACTCTAACGTTTGAGGATGATCGCAGTTGACCACGGCTTTTGTCTGCGTGCGCTCATGGCGATCGACTTAGCATCGTGGTGCCTGTATGTAACAGTGCGCTCATGGCGCCAATCTGCGAATATGTCTCTTACGCATGGCCTAACGCGGGTAGATTTATCCTGACTGCGTTGTTCGCGTCTAAAAATATAAAATAGGTCCGATCGTGCGGACATGGCTCGTGGCTATAGGTAAAATCTTGTTTACCAAATTAGAAGATTTATGTAAAATCTTTTATAATATTTAAAAGATATTAGGATATCTTTATATATACCATGTTCTCTAGGGTAACCTGTTATGAGATCTGCTGAATAAAGGGATCCCATCCATGTATTTATAAGGCATGGATTAGGGTTTTAGGTGTAGAGTGGGCCGCTGTCGCCGGGCCTAGCCCATTCCTGGCCTAGTCCAGACTATGCGTCTACATAAAGATATCACTTAATAAAACAAGTACACTCATCAAATATTAGTCTATAAAGTGACCACTTGTATTATGGTATACGAGTATGCCAGTCATACCATCATCATATATTTGGAACAAGCCAAAGTACATTATTATTTTCATATTCAATGAAAGGGTGTTACACATTTAGACAATGGGACAAAAGATTATTTCATTTAAAACCCGAATTTGAGTGTATTTAACACTCGCAAAAAGATACAATACTAATAAACATCCGATATGCAATCGATCAATTCTAATCAAACCCGCACGATCAGTAAGTGTTGGCTGCGACTTGATGGGAAAAGAAGAAACGCATACTCAACAAACGAAGAAAGTATATATTTCCACCTTTTTGTTTTAAGTTGGTGCTGGTGGAAGGTTGTTGATGGCTGAGAAGAATAGCATGAGTTTAATCGCAGTTTGGATTTTGGATTATGGTTTGATTTATTAGCCATCATATCATAATCTTAGAAACTTCTCATAATTCACTTAACATCAAAATTCAAAAATATTAAAAAAGAGTTAGTTTGAATAAAATGTAGAAGCTACATTTAACTTTATTTGGGTATTTTTTGTTAAGCCGGTAAACGGATGAGATCTTTCTTATATAAATTGTTTGTCGAGAGCGAGTCTTTGACCCAGATTCACGTGGCCTAACTAAAATACCTCTGTATCCGTTTCCGATCCCTTTTCCTACCACCCCAAGATGATTTATCTAATCAAGTTTGAAACTTAGACATTTTATAATGATATCAAGACATCGGGTAATCTTTGTTAGTTAAGTTAGATACTGGGGAGAGCCATCCCCCAACCATGTTCTTTTGGACACATTAAAACATGTACGGAAAAAAATCAAAATGATGGAAAAAAGTTAAGTGCCCTCGGCTAAATAATCCGAGTGCCCTCAATGCAGGTAAATGAATGGCATCTTTCATGTTTAAATTATATTCGGAGGGCGAGTCTTTAACTAAGATATATGCTACCTAAGCGAGGTACTCCCATGACCTTTTCACTGGCGAGAACTTAATTTTACAGTTATAAACCACGTCAACATTGTTGATCAAAGCTATGCAGGATTTAACAAATATTTTATCATATCACATGTCAAATGACTTGAAACCATGGAGCAAGTTCCAAGTCAGTATGTTCGTTTGGTCGACACATAAGGGCCGATATGCACACGATAGTTATCATTAGGGCCATTTGCTAGCCCCCCAATACGCCTACAAATTTCCAACTTAAGAACCAATAAAGTATGTATTTTGCTGATATGATTAAGATACTCATGCACTTAATTACTAGATGTGTTTGCTATATACCATATTTGCGCATTATGGTATATAAGACGGGGAAGATAAGCATGACTATTAGGCATCCAAACTAAGGTGTCAAACTAAATATGTTAGGCTTCTTACCCGTTGTATTTTTCTAAATGACAAAAAAGGCGAAAACTCATATGAACCTTTGTAATTTAATACTTTGAACTTATTTCTCAACTTGCCCTAAATTATAACAAAATATAAATTGATAGTTCAAATGAATATATTGTTTCACAGGTTTTTTTTGGTTTCCAGGATCGAAAAATAAACAACAATCATGCCATCATCATCAAAGAATCAAAATAAAAGCAGAACAGGAAGATGGGGTTGAACCCTAATAAACTGATATTGATAATGAAAGGGTTTTTTTTAATGTTTACAGAGAATTCCTAACTATATATAAGAGATGAAACGTTGTCTACAAGAGACATAACGATTCATCAAAATGTTGCAACCCTAAACTAAACGCTACAATCTAATTAATCTGACTAAAATAACCGTTTTCTGCCTAATGGGTTGGTTGGCCCAAAACAGAAAAATATGCAGGCTTTATTTTATGACCCATCTTGATTTCTTTGGCATGTAGACATTAAAAACGTCCAACAGTTCCTCCCTAATGTCGATATGCCAAAGTATTCTTCAATCTTCAAACCTGTAGTCTTTCATCTTCTTTGTCCTTGATGCCTTTTTAATCTTGATGTCTTCTATCGTTTGATACAATTTCACCATCATTGTTGTGATCTTCCTTAAGTCCAGGTTGATCATATCTTCATGGCTTTTGGTTTGAAGCAGTGAAAAACCAACAAGCCTCTTCAAATGCATCCATTATTTCCATGGCTGCTCTATTATCTTCACATATTATTTGCATCCATTATTTCCATGGCTGCTCTTTTTTCTTTTGCGATTTTAAAAGCATCTCTTAATCTTGAATGATGATTGTAAAAACATGATTTGGGTGTTGTTTGATCCCCTAGGCTCTGATGCCACTGTTTCACAGGTTTTTGTTGGTTTCCAGGATCGAAAAATAAACAACAATCATGCCATCATCATCAAAGAATCAAAACAAAAGCAGAACAGGAAGATGGGGTTGAACCCTAATAAACTGATATTGATAATGAAAGGGTTTTTTTTTTAATGTTTACAGAGAATTCCTAACTATATATAAGAGATGAAACGTTGTCTACAAGAGACATAACGATTCATCAAAATGTCGCAACCCTAAACTAAACGCTACAATCTAATTAATCTGACTAAAATAACCGTTTTCTGCCTAATGGGTTGGTTGGCCCAAAACAGAAAAATATGCAGGCTTTATTTTATGACCCATCTTGATTTCTTTGGCATGTAGACATTAAAAACGTCCAACAGTTCCTCCCTAATGTCGATATGCCAAAGTATTCTTCAATCTTCAAACCTGTAGTCTTTCATCTTCTTTGTCCTTGATGCCTTTTTAATCTTGATGTCTTCTATCGTTTGATACAATTTCACCATCATTGTTGTGATCTTCCTTAAGTCCAGGTTGATCATATCTTCATGGCTTTTGGTTTGAAGCAGTGAAAAACCAACAAGCCTCTTCAAATGCATCCATTATTTCCATGGCTGCTCTATTATCTTCACATATTATTTGCATCCATTATTTCCATGGCTGCTCTTTTTTCTTTTGCGATTTTAAAAGCATCTCTTAATCTTGAATGATGATTGTAAAAACATGATTTGGGTGTTGTTTGATCCCCTAGGCTCTGATGCCACTGTTTCACAGGTTTTTGTTGGTTTCCAGGATCGAAAAATAAACAACAATCATGCCATCATCATCAAAGAATCAAAACAAAAGCAGAACAGGAAGATGGGGTTGAACCCTAATAAACTGATATTGATAATGAAAGGGTTTTTTTTTTAATGTTTACAGAGAATTCCTAACTATATATAAGAGATGAAACGTTGTCTACAAGAGACATAACGATTCATCAAAATGTCGCAACCCTAAACTAAACGCTACAATCTAATTAATCTGACTAAAATAACCGTTTTCTGCCTAATGGGTTGGTTGGCCCAAAACAGAAAAATATGCAGGCTTTATTTTATGACCCATCTTGATTTCTTTGGCATGTAGACATTAAAAACGTCCAACATATATGGCATCTGAAATTTCATTTTTGCTCTGCTTATACCTTGCTCTAGCAGAATTAAACATCAAAAGCACATTTGAATTTAAAAATTCATACACTAAATCTAACTGAACATGCAAACCTTTGCTAACTTAACAAAAAAAATTTGAGAATTCAAATTGGTTATTGGGAAGAATACTCCAGGGTTGATAATTTGCTCTATCAAAGTGGCGAATTCAACCCAACAACATAATGTTAATCTCAATTTAGTTTTCTTTAATTTATCCATGTGGGACTGAAAACTCAGAATCAAAAGCTGAATTTGAGTAAATAAGTTGCTTAATAAAGCAAATACACCCATCATATTTCAGTCATTTAACATTTTTTATAACATGAATAAGATCATTCCTAATTCTATTATGGTATACGAGTATACCACAGTCATATATATTAGGAACAATGCAAATACGAGATAATTTATAATTTCACAGAAAGGGTGTGCAGCACCATTGTAACATAACTATGCAAAATAGTATTCCATATAAAACCCGATTTCCAATTATATGCAACACCTTCAAAGAGATAAAGACTATAAGCCCGACAACTACAAAAAGATACCAATAAGAAGTCACAAGAAAACAAGAAGATCCGATACGAAATTCTAATTAATCAGCCCCATATGATCAATAGGTGTAATCGATCTGCCACTTGATAAGAAAATAAGAAACGCATCATCAACAAACGAAGAAAGTATCTTCTATGTGTTTCCGCCTTTTTGTTGTTAACCACTTGTTTCTACTATGATTCGAGAGCAAAAGATAAACTTAACCCTACTTAATTTGCGACGTCTACTTGGCCCTCGATCCCAATCAAATAATAGAAGGGTCACTTACGAATTTATGTGAATCACACTCACACGTAGAGAAGGTAAAATGTGAGCAAAAGATAAACTTAACCCTACTTTGTGACGTCTACTTAGCCCTCGATCCCAATCAAATAATAGACGGGTCACATATGAATTTACGTGAATCACGCGTAGTGAAGATAAAATGCTAGTTCAAAGGTTGATTATGCGACTGGTTGGTCAATTCGACCAAAACTGTACGTGACTTTGTACTTGTCTTATGTCCAAGTAAACATGAACTAACATTAGTGTTTGCTATGTGTTCTTCTTAACAAAGTCACGTACATGAATTAAATGCTAGAAAACTTTTCAAGTGGTTGATAATAGAATCCAATGTTGAGAAATNTTTAAATGACAAAAAAGGCGAAAACTCATATAAACCTTCGTAATTTAATACTTTGAACTTATTTCTCAACTCGCCCTAAATTATAACAAAATATAAATTGATAGTTCAAATGAATATATGGCATCTGAAATTTCATTTTTGCTCTGCTTATACCTTGCTCTGGCAGAATTAAACATCAAAAGCACATTTGAATTTAAAAATTCATACACTAAATCTAACTGAACATGCAAAACTTTGCTAACTTAACAAAAAAAATTGAGAATTCAAATTGGTTATTGGGAAGAATACTCCAGGGTTGATAATTTGCTCTATCAAAGTGGCGAATTCAACCCAACAACATAATGTTAATCTCAATTTAGGTGAACCATATACATTACGGTATATATGCAAGCCAAGTTTTCTTTAATTTATCCATGTGGGACTGAAAACTCAAAATCAAAAGCTGAATTTGAGTAAATAAGTTGCTTAATAAAGCAAATACACCCATCATATTTCAGTCATTTAACATTTTTTATAACATGAATA
The DNA here is from genome assembly GCA_014162995.1 of Artemisia annua. Taxonomy (NCBI): domain Eukaryota; kingdom Viridiplantae; phylum Streptophyta; class Magnoliopsida; order Asterales; family Asteraceae; genus Artemisia; species Artemisia annua. The sequence continues at coordinate 86,736 of LBNU01022011.1, forward strand.
AGATCATTCCTAATTCTATTATGGTATACGAGTATACCACAGTCATATATATTAGGAACAACGCAAATACGAGATTTATAATTTCACAGAAAGGGTGTGCAGCACCATTGTAACATATCTATGCAAAATATTATTCCATATAAAACCCGATTTCCAATTATATGCACCACCCCTCAAAGAGATAAAGAGTATAAGCCCGACAACTACAAAAAGATACCAATAAAAAGTCACAAGAAAACAAGAAGATCCGATACGAAATTCTAATTAATCAGCCCCATATGATCAATAGGTGTAATCGATCTGCCACTTGATAAGAAAATAAGAAACGCATCATCAACAAACGAAGAAAGTATCTTCTATGTGTTTCCGCCTTTTTGTTGTTAACCACTTGTTTCTACTATGATTCGTGAGCAAAAGATAAACTTAACCCTACTTTGCGACGTTTACTTGGCCCTCGATCCCAATCAAATAATAGACGGGTCACTTACGAATTTATGTGAATCACGCGTAGAGAAGGTAAAATGTGGAGCAAAAGATAAACTTAACCCTACTTTGTGACGTCTCCTTAGCCCTCGATCCCAATCAAATAATAGACGGGTCACATATGAATTTACGTGAATCATGCGTAGAGAAGATAAAATGCTAGTTCAAAGGTTGATTATGCGACTGGTTGGTCAATTCGACCAAATCTGTACGTGACTTTGTACATGTCATATGTCCAAGTAAACATGAACATTAGTGTTTGCTATGTGTTCTTCTTAATAAAGTCACGTACATGAATTAAATGCTAGAAAATTTTTCAAGTGGTTGATAATAGAATCCAATGTTGAAAAATTATTGAAACAGAAATTTGATACATATGATATTTAACACGTTTCTGTTTGTTTTTTTTAATGATAATTATATATGATAATTAACACATGTCTTTGATCATAAAAAATATAGAATCTAACAAAACTTTATTACTCCATAATATTTTACGTAATCTAGAGCAAAAGTTGTCAAAGAAATAATAATACTTGAACAAAAGTTGATGTGAGATTAGTATAGGTAAGATATAGGGGACCAATAGAAAACATACAATTAGTTGATGGTTGTAATGGGGGTAGGTTTGGTTTAGTGATGGTGCATGAAAGTTGGCTCGGTATGGTTAGAAAGGCATTGGGCATGGGTTGATTGATTGGGTTGGGTGAAGGCCATTAGGCAGACAACAAGCACCTCATTGGGCTCACATGTTCCCTCCCCTAACTTCCATACACAATTTTCTCTTTAAACCACACATCTTGGACCACTCTATCTTAACCTTTTCTTTCTTGACTCATATCTCAATTTGTTTATACATCATTTTCGATCTTATCTAATGTATTCGACTTTAGTTGAATTATCAAGTGAATGATACGAAGTATGTACGGAAATGAAGCGTGAAATAGGGTTTTGAATTGCGGGTCGTGAATTGCATCGTGTTAAAGTTTGAACTCATATCGGATTGCGAAATGATGGACAACTATTTGTTCTGGGAAAAATTTGTGTACTGTGATATGGCAAAATAGCTTTGATTATGTAGTGTTAGGATGATAATATAGTGTTAGAATTAATACGACTCAGAATGTTACCAAGTTCAACATATAATTTTGAAAGAATTTTTATTCTAAAACTAATTCTTGATAACAGTACTTCAACAAGCTTATATGTTAACTTATTAGCCTATTTTTGTTATTACAATTTACACATACAAATAAAGTCTAGTACAAATTATTAAATGATCTCCAACCCCTCCTTAATACTAATATTTGAAATATATTAATTTAACCACTTGTCAAACATCCTACAAATATAATCACTTGGTGCATACACACTTTATTTAAATTCCATTGCATGAACGCATCTAAAAACTAGCAAACAAAATAAAAATGGTATGGAAGACCCACATGAAAACCATATATGATGCATGAATACAAACACACGACAAAAATACTTAAAAATCTGCATGTGCAACAGTCGCATCTCATTTTGTGCATTGGAATTTAGTTCATGTGCAACATTTATCTCCTAGTTCTTTAATATAAAAAAAGTTAGTACTCCATACTTATTACGGAATGAGCCTTAAGAGGACGCGTCTCCTTATTGAATGCCTCTACCGCAGTCACTCTCATAAATAATACATACTTGGTCGACTGCATAATTAGGTCATGTGAGTTTTTGTGTGTGGTGTTTTTATTGACATGTTTTTGTGGGTTATATATATGTTTAAGTGAGGTATATCTTTTTTGTGACTCTCGTAGTCTTATTATATTAAGTTTTTGCAGAGTTGGTTTCAAAAAGAAAAGCTGAATTGACGCTGATGTAACAGTATTAACCACGATCATGAGGCTCCCTTATTAAAGTTACTCTTATAGTCAATAAATTGTGCAATAGTTTATCTTGAGGTTTTGGAGCCTATTATTAGGAGAACTATATATGCTACTCTTGTTAAGTATTAATAGAATATTTACTATTCAAGTAGGGAGGGGTATCATAACATGCCGTTGTGGTGCCGTTGGTGTCAAATCAGTGTCATCTCAACATTTTACATTTCACATTCATAGACAAAAACACCCTTCTACCATGGCTTAAGCCGTTTACATGTCGTTTCACAGTTTTTGAGTCCCACCACTTTATTATTTTTATTTTTTCAAACAAACTAAGTTTTCATTCATTTCAAAGAAATATTCTTATTTTACAATATGAAAAATAAAAAAACATACATATTTTACAAACTAAATTTCCAACCCAACTACAAAATTTTTCATAAGAAATTTGGGCCACCATTTGTATCAGTAAAAATTCGTTTGGCTCAAGTTTAATAAAAACCCAACTCTTTTTACACCCTAAACTCATAGATAGGGATGGCAAAAGCATCCGAAACTGATGGAGAAAGCCGAAACTTAAACCGGTTGGGTCAGGTTTGGGGGCGGGTTGGCGGGTTTGGATATTGATTATAAAATTTAGCCGGGTACGGGTTCTGGTAATACCCGCCTGATTACCCGTACCCGTATCCATTTACCAGAATCTATACCTGCTTTATTGATATTATAATTAACTGGAGTATAGTATATACATTACATATAATTGCTTCAATTGTATTTTTTTATNGAAATGAGGCGTGAAATAGGGTTTTGAATTGCGGGTCGTGAATTGCATCGTGTTAAAGTTTGAAGTCATATCGGATTGCGAATGATGGACTAGTATTTGTTGTGTACGGTGATACGGTAAAATAGCTTTGAAGTGTTAGGATGATAAATTGATAATATAGTGTTAGAATTAATACGACTCAGAATTAAAACATATAATTTTGAAGAATGTTTGTTCTAAAACAAATTGTTAATAACGGTACTTCAACATGCTTATACGTTAACTTATTAGCCTATTGTTGTTACTCGTATTACACATATAACAAATAAAGTCTAGTACAAATTATTAAATGATCTGCAACCCCTCCTTAATACTAATATTTGAAATATATTAATTTAACCACTTGTTAAACATCCTACAAATATAATCACTTGGTGCATACACACTTTATTTAAATTCCATTGCATGAACGCATCTAAAAACTAGCAAACAAAATAAAAATGGCATGGAAGACCCACATGAAAACCATATATGATGCATGAATACAAACACACGACAAAAATACTTAAAAATCTGCATGTGCAACAGTCGCATCTCATTTTGTGCATTGGAATTTAGTTCATGTGCAACATTTATCTCCTAGTTCTTTAATATAAAAAAAGTTAGTACTCCATACTTATTACGGAATGAGCCTTAAGAGGACGCGTCTCCTTGTTAAATGCCTCTACCGCAGTCACTCTCATAAATAATACATACTTGGTCGACTGCATAATTAGGTCATGTGAGTTTTTGTGTGTGGTGTTTTTATTGAAACGTTTTTGTGGGTTATATATATATGTTTAAGTGAGGTATATTTTTTTTTTTGACTCTCGTAGTCTTATTATATTAAGTTGTTGCAGAGTTGGTTTTAAAAAGAAAAGCTGAATTGACGATCATGAGGCTCCCTTATTAAAGTTACTCTTATAGTCAATAAATTGTGCAATAGTTTATCTTGATGTTTTGGAGCCTATTATTAGGAGAACTATATATGCTACTCTTGTTAAGTATTAATAGAATATTTACTATTCAAGTAGGGAGGGGTATCATAACATGCCGTTGTGGTGCCGTTGGTGTCAAATCAGTGTCATCTCTAACATTTTACATTACACATTCACAGACCAAAACACCCTTCTACCATGGCTTAAGCCGTTTACATGTCGTTTCACAGTTTTTGAGTCCCACCACTTTATTATTTTTATTTTTTCAAACAAACTAAGTTTTCATTCATTTCAAAGAAATATTCGTATTTTACGATATGAAAAATAAAAATAAAAAAAACATACATATTTTACAAACTAAATTTCCAACCCAACTACAAAATTTTTCATAAGAAATTTGGGCCACCATTTGTATCAGTAAAAATTCGTTTGGCTCAAGTTTAATAAAAACCCAACTCTTTTTTCACCCTAAACTCATAGATAGGGATGGCAAAAGCATCCGAAACTGACGGAGAAAGCCGAAACTTAAACTGGTTGGGTCAGGTTTGGGGGCGGGTTGGCGGGTTTGGATGCGGGTTTGGGTATTGATAATAAAATTTAGCCGGGTACGGGTTCTGGTAATACCCGCCTGATTACCCGTACCCGTATCCATTTACCCGAATCTATACCTGCTTTATTGATATTATAATTAACTGGAGTATAGTATATACATTACATATAATTGCTTCAATTATATTTTTTGTATATATATAAGTATCTCCATTATATAACACATTTATTTTGTGCATGAATTATTGAAAAACGTTAAATTGTTTGATACGATATTCATTTACTTTAACATTAAAAAAAATTGAATATATTAGAGTTTTTTTTTTTTTTTTTAGTATGGCTTAATCTTAATACCGTCATTTTATCCATATAATATTTAGTTGGGGATAACCGATACCCGCAGGAAAACACGAAAAACTATAGATATTATTAACCGGGTATCCGGCGAGTAATGGGCGGGTACTGGTTTGGATATTATAAACGGGTGCGGGTGCGGGTACACTAAACTCGCCCCGAACCCGACCCGTTGCCATCCGTACTCATAGATATAATTAAGATACAAATACCCTAATCTCATTTACACTTGGCAGTCACACTACAACTCTCTCCATTTCCTCCATTCATACTCACTTCCAGTTACCTTTAAAAAAAAATGATAAAATGTGTTTTTGGCGTGCATGAATATTCTTGCATCAGAAATGACATTGTGTGGTGGTGTGGTCACGCAGAAATGGTGGCGCCATTGTGGCTGCCACATCATTATAACGCGACCCAAAAGTGATGATACCCTCCCTTTAATAAACTAAGCTCTCAATGAATGGTTCAACATGAGATTATACAATAGGTCGAACCATTTTTACATTCATAGTAATTTATCCCAATAACACTTGCTCCACTCATTAAATTCATACCTATATTCATCTCATACAAACAAGATCTGACAACATTTTACAAACTATCGACATACTGTAGTACTCTATATGACAACCTTTTTTTCATAACATTTCATTAAATTTTATTTCCATTCTTTTTTATTTCATACGCAACAAGTGTCAACGACAACTAGGAAAACCCCAAAATACCTAAATGAATGAAACCAAACAATGACCCTCAAAGCACATGTTCATGACCCCCCAAAATACTCTAATTTTCTTCAATTGCAATTGATCGATATCGAATGTTACTATTCAAGATTAGTCCAAAAAGACTTTTCCAATTAAATTTGATTCGAATCCAGACTATGTACGTTTATAAACTTAATGTTAGCTACTTTTGTTTACTGTTGTTTATGCGGTTATCGACTTTTTGCTTATGCGATATTCCCCTAAAAAGATGTTAAGATTCCAACTCTAGGGTCTTATACTCTTACAAGGAACTAATACCATATGTGCTAAAAGAATCAACGAGTGGAAATAATTAAGTGTCTAGAAATTGAAGGACGATTGCACGGAAATGAACTATAGGTTTGTCACCAATCATTTATTAAGTGCATAATTACGTAAGTGTAACAATATCCTTGAGTTGACCCAAAGTATGAAGTTGAATTTGCCACGTGAGAATATCGTATCAAAAATCTAAACCTCTATAGATTTACCATCGTTATAATTTTTTTATTTTATTTCTCTACGTTTTAGTCAATCATGCATGACAAAAGTAGCTAGTAAGTTAGGTAGTTGATTGTGACTCAAGTTTGTATACATATATACCATTTGCATATTAACGTTATTTCTATTTCAAGATATTTTATACTTGTTAATTTATTGTTTAATTTATACTATAAGTTAATATGATCTACAAGAAACAAAATATATATATATATATATATGCATTGAGTTTGCTCAGCTCATATAATCTACACCTTAATTACTAGAGAAAACAAATGTACACATAGCTATTAGCTAATGTCATTTACCAGTTACGTTATACTAGTAACTTTTACTATTATGCTAATCACTTAATGTACGGAATAGTTCTTAATTTTAATTATATCTTATTAGCAATAATAGGACTTACTATTTATATTAAAACTATTGATACTTTGTGGGATCACTTACGACCACTATGAGTGACATCATATGCCATGCAACAATGCAACACCAATCAAGAAATAGAATATATGGAAATGAAAATAACGTTTATTAGACGTAACGTGGATTTGAGTCCATTAATAACGATTATGGCATCCACTAAGTTTTCATTTTCTTGATAATAAATGTGAAAGGGACTCTTCATTGATCTTAATCTTAAACTACTTATAATATCTAGCCAAATTGTAGTTTGGCTTTTGTTTATATAAACCGTAAATTTTATGCTTATTATGTTATGATATGGCATCGTTTCTTTTTCTTCAAGTATTTTAATAAGGAAAATGTTGGCATTATATTTGTTTTAGTTATGTTGTAATTAAATGAATTGTCTTAATCAANCAAATACATTAATAGTTTGGCTTTTGTTTATATGAACCGTAAATTTTATGCTTATTATGTTATGATATGGCATCGTTTCTTTTTCTTCAAGTATTTTAATAAGGAAAATGTTGGCATTATATTTGTTTTAGTTATGTTGTAATTAGATGTATTGTCTTAATCAATTATAAAAGACCGGATATAAGACAAGTATGTACTATATCTTTCTAACTAATCGTTTCTTCTATACCAAAAACAATACTAAACGTGTAGGTAAACTAGTTATAATATCTAGCCAAATACAGTAATAGTTTGGTTTTTGTTTATATAAACCGTTAATTTTATGCTTATTATGTTATGATATGGCATCGTTTCTTTTTCTAGAAGTATTTTAATAAGGAAAATGTTGGCATTATATTTGTTTTAGTTATGTTGTAATTAGATGTATTGTCTTAATCAATTATAAAAGACCGGATATAAGACAAGTATGTATCTATATGTTTCTAACTAATCGTTTCTTCTATACAAAAAATAGTACTAATCGTGTAGGTAAACTAGTTATAATATCTAGTCAAATACAGTAATAGTTTGGCTTTTGTTTATATAAACCGTAAATTTTATGCTTATTATGTTATGATATGGCATCGTTTCTTTTTCTACAAGTATTTTAATAAGGAAAATGTTGGCATTATGTTTGTTTTTGTTATGTTGTAATTAGATGTATTGTCTTAATCAATTCTAAAAGAGCGGAAATAAGATAAGTATGTATATATATCTTCCTAACTAATCGTTTCTTCTATACAAAAAACAGTACTAATTATCGTGTAGGTTATCGAAAAAGCACATATCTAAGAGAAATGTTTGATATAAGCATTGGACCATGACTCCGTGACGCGGATAAGGGGTACAAGAGCGACGAACCATAGAAACTAAGTTGAGAGTTAGACGGTCACTTGGATACTTAAGGTCGTAACTACAAATTAAACAATGGACTTGTAATTGTTGTTGGAAACTAAAGAAATAGACTCGATAAGAGTCATATTAGGGACGAGGTGACTTAAAGGATTTACCAAAGGTAAGGTCGTAAGGTTTAGACTTTAGACGACATTTTTTTTTTTTTTTTTTTTTTTTTTTTTTTTTTTTTTTTTTTTTTTTTTTTTTTAAGTTGATCAAAGGCTAACATGTTTTGACAGGGAACAAAAAGAAACGTAAGAAAATATAAGAATGTTCCTTTACGTCTACTTTGTTCACTTGTGTTTATGATTAAACACTACTGCAAAAATTATAATAGAGTACTCTAGGTAAAGACGATATTATCCTTACAACACTAAGAAATTAGTTATTATTTTATTTTTTTGCAGAAACCAAAACTTGTGCAAACATATTGTCTTATTAAATTGATAAACAAAAGATTGAGAAGATACATTGAGTGTTTATAAAGGAAAATAGGGTAAAGCTAGGGGTGTTCATGGATCGGGTAATATCATAGTAACCGAAAACCGAAACTCAAACGAACAAAACTGAACCGAATTCGTAACCAAACAAAATTGGTCAAATCTGAACCGAACCAAACTAAATATTCGGTTATCGATTTGGATATGGTTATTGTAATGAAAACCGAAAACCGAAAACCGAAAACCGAATTCATATAAACAAATATTTTTTCTATGTATTTAAATGATAACAAAATACTAAAATTCTTTCTTAGTCTAAATATAACATTATTTAAGCTTGAAAAAAAAATAGTTTTAAAAATATATATAATTAAATGAGAAAATAATTAAAATTATGTAATTCGGGTTATTCGGTTCGTTTTTCGGTTATAGGGGTTCGGTGTTTGGTTATTCGGTTCGGTTGAATCAAATTTGAATTCGGTTTGGTTTTCGGTTTGACCAAGAAATTTTTTTAACCGAACGAATAAACCGATAACCGAACCGATGAACACCCCTAGGTAAAGCACTAAAACTAACAATGGGCTAATGGACCACTTATGGACTAGTCTATTAAGCTAATATTACCTCTCAAACTCACAATGTTGCAGCAATAAACATCGAGAGTTTGTCACTCAAAAAATAAAAGCGTGCTCCGGAGGGTGTTTGGTAAATACATATGCAATTTGTAAAGCAGACAGAACAAATGATAGAGAGATAGTGCCAGCCTGAAAATGATGACGAGTGAAATGAAAATTTATCTTAATATGCTTGGTGCGTTCAAGAAATAATGAGTTACGCAATGTGAATAAAACTATGATTATCACAATGTAACGGAGTAGACTGGCTTATACGAACACCAATATCTGCAAGCAACCAAGTAACCAAAAAACCTCACTAGTAGTCACTGCCGTGACTCGGTACTCAGCTTCAATAGAAGATTTAAAAATAAAATCTTGTTTCTTACTTTTTCACAAAATAAAAAAAATCACCAAGAAATACAATACCCAATAGTTGACTTGCGAGAAACAGAAGCACCAGCCCAATCAGAATCACAATAAGCACGAAGGTCTAAGGCAGACTTAGAAGGAAACAAAAATGTCTAAAATTAAGTACCCTGAAGATATATGAGAATGTGTAAAACAACAACCAAATGAACCGTTGTGACAGCAAAAACTAACTAACAATATGAACTGCATAAGAAATATCTAAACGTGTAATTGTAAGGCTGCCCACTAAGGGCCTGAAACATTCGGTCGATGCAAACCCACGACCGATTTGGAAATCGGTCGACGCCTTAGTGGCAATTCGGTCGTCGGGGTACAAAATTGAAATCGGTTCGACCGAATACAAAACATACACATTCTCATTTAATTCACTCGAACGTTGCATGGGTCACGTTAGTGGGGAGAGAGGTAAAAATGGGTTGAAGAGAGAGAAAGCTGAGGTGACAGCCGGAATGATGATGCAATATGGGTCACGTTAGTGTCCAGTCTAAGATAAACCGTACTTCCCACAATAGTCCGCTACAAACTTGAGTCTTGCGACAATCCAATATGACCCGAGCAACCCGATCCGATCAATCCAGCTCATAAACTAAATTTGTCAAACAATAAGTCAACAACTCTCCCACACTACACGTGCAAACACTCCTCCATCTTTCAACTCTTCACCTATAAATCCACACTCATCTTCACACACACACTATCTTTCAATCACAACATCCACTCAATCTCTCACTCTTTCTAACTACATGACCATATCCCATAATTTTCTCACTCTTGCTTAAAATTAACCACCTCAATCAATCCTTAAAAAACATCCGCCGACAAACTGTCGGAATCTAATCTTCTAACCAATCACAACCCTTAGATCATAATCCTTAAAAAAAAAAAAGAACCAACAATGATCACTGGCCATGATTTCTACACTGTTATGGCAGCTATGGTACCATTATATGTAGCTATGATACTAGCCTATGGTAGTGTAAGGTGGTGGAAAATATTCTCTCCTGACCAATGCTCGGGTATCAATAGATTCGTCGCTATTTTTGCTGTTCCGTTGCTATCGTTTCATTTCATTTCTCTGAATAATCCGTATGAGATGAATTTTCATTTTATTGCGGCTGATACGTTGCAAAAGATAATTATGTTGTTTGTGCTTGGTATTTGGGCTAAGTTCGCGAAAAATGGGAGTTTGGAGTGGATGATCACGATTTTTTCACTTTCGACGCTGCCGAATACTTTAGTGATGGGAATTCCGTTGCTAATTGCTATGTATGGGGATTATTCGGGGTCGCTGATGGTTCAGGTGCGAAAATTTTAATAAGTAAATGTGTAAAATTTTTGTTAGTTAACAATTTGATACTTTGCACTATTTGATCTAATTTTTATTAGTTCCAAATTGCGTCTCACTTTCATGACAGTGACACATTGTTTTGTGTCACTAAAATCCGCATTTTTTGGCTGTTAAGAATTTGTCTGCGTGTAGCTAAAGTCAGATTGTCGTTAAAAGTCAGTGTTTGTTGATTAAAAAACCATTTTTTTTTTTTTTTTTTTTAATCTCGAAAAATAGTTATTTCACTCAAAAATTGACTTCGCGACAATAAATGTCGTGACATGTGTGTGGCATAAATGAAGAGGCATTTTTGGCAAAAATTTAAGAGATTAGTTAAAATGATGTAGTTACAAAGATAGTTATAATTAATTAGTTGTACATGTTATTGTCACATAGGTGGTGGTGATGCAATGCATCATATGGTACACTTTACTATTATTCTTGTTCGAGTATCGTGGAGCAAGAATTTTGATAATGGAACAATTCCCGGAAACTGCGGCCTCAATTGTGTCGTTTAAGGTCGAATCAGATGTCGTGTCGCTCGATGGTCATGATTTTTTAGAAACTGATGCTGAGATTGGTGATGATGGGAAGCTTCATGTCACGGTTAGAAAATCAAATGTTTCGCGACGGTCGGTCGGGATAGGGGGAATGACTCCCCGGCCGTCGAATTTAACGGGGGCGGAAATATATAGTTTGAGCTCGTCTAGGAACCAAACTCCAAGAGGTTCGAATTTTAATCATAATGATTTCTACTCTATGATGGGTTTTCCGGGTGGTCGGTTATCGAATTTTGGTCCAGCTGATATGTACTCCGTTCAGTCATCGAGGGGTCCCACGCCTCGACCCTCGAATTTTGAAGAGAGTACAGCTCCTGGACCATTGAATTCCCCAAGGTTTGGTTCGTACCCGACTCCAAACCCTGAGATAACATCAACAGTTACAAAAACGACAAAAGGACAACAACCGACTCTTGTGCAACCAAATGGGTCACAAATGAAGTCAAAGAATGATGACAAAGAGCTACATATGTTTGTGTGGAGCTCGAGTGCTTCTCCGGTTTCGGAAGCCGGCGGGCTACATGTGTTCGGGGGTAATGATTATGGAGCGACGGAGCATTCGGGTCGACCTGATCATGATGATGCTAAGGAAATTCGGATGGTGGTTTCTGATCACAACGAAACAAAAGGTAAAAAAATATACAAATTTGCTTATGTTGAAGTTAAAACCGACAGTAAAACCAACACTACGAGTCATGTTTTACCTCATAATTAGGAGTTAACAACATATTATTAAAGGTTCTTTTTAATAGTCTAGTGACAACTAATGTTACACAAGTGACAGAAAAAGGTCAAACGAAGTGTGATAGAAGTTTGACAATTGTGTCACTAAAATTCATTATCATATCTTTTACCTTTTGCTACACTTTTAAGAAGACAGCCTCCGTTTAGTGACACTCATATATGTGTCACTGTAAGACAATTTCTTTGTAGCGCTTTAGCTTTTACTAACAAATGAATCTAATGCCTGAAAATCACAATTTTTTATAACTTCTTAGGGGTTAGTGATTTTAAGCGAGACGAGTTCAGTTTCGGCGGTGGGAGAGATGGAGATGAAGCTGGGCTAACTAAACCGGGTCCGAGCTCTACAGAGGACCTCGGACCCAAAGAAGCGGTTCTCGAAGGGAATTCGGTGAAACTGATGCCACCAGCGAGTGTTATGACACGATTGATACTTATTATGGTTTGGAGAAAACTTATCCGCAACCCAAACACATACTCGAGTCTCATTGGTTTAATATGGTCCCTTGTTTCATTCAGGTAAATAATACAGTATATACTTTTCACATATTAACTAGTCTTTAATAAGTGTGTAGAAAAGTAGTTTGAACCGTACCATGACCAATAGTTTCGCTATAGCAAAAAAAGAAAGAAGTTGCTAGTACTTTTTATTCTAGTTTATGTCTTACATGACAGTAACTGACGGTAGAAAGTCTATAATTAATACTCACTCGTAAGAGCATTTAAATTCTTTAATAAAAAAAGTTATTAATGAATCGAAACATGCAAAGTATTTTATTTTAAAGAGTAGTTTATTAATTAATTGAGTATTAATTTATCGTGTGTATCGTATATGGTCTAATTTGGCACTTTACTTAGTATCTTTCATAAGTTTCGTAATTTAGCACTTTAATTAGTGTCTGTCTATTGTATATGGTCTAATTTATCGGTTTTGGACTCTTGCAAATCAATCATTTAATAGAAACAAGTTTTTAATCATAGATTAGTAAATAAATAAAGTGTGTTTTTGTATTTATCATGCAAAGAAGGTCAACATTTTGCATTCTTTACTAAATTTATATGATTATAAATTTAAAACTAGTCAAGCACATGTACTATTCTAAACTAAATCAAGATAATGTTTTATATAAGAATACTATAAAACATCATTTAATAAGAAGTTGATTATGTAGTAGTAGTTGTTAATATATGTTTTTGACGAGTTTAATGATGACAGGTGGCATGTGGCTATGCCAAAAATAATCGAGAAATCAATCTCAATCCTTTCGGATGCTGGTCTTGGCATGGCCATGTTCAGTTTAGGTGAGTTCTATAATTAAACCTTTTGAATTTTTATTTTTATTATTTTTTATTTTTTATTTTTTTATTTATTATTTATTTTTATTTTTATTTTTTGTGGAAAGGCATCAAAACCTTTTGAAATTAGTATAAAATGTTGGTTTAGTTTTGATTAAATGATTGTTAATCAGCGGGACCGAATGATTAACGATTAGACTCGATCACTCGACAACGGTCCCATGTAGTGGTTACGTCTTTTTTAATGGGAATTTTAACATCAATCTAATCAATTTCGTTTCGTTTTAGGAAGAAAAACAATCTTGTCATATCTGTCTCTTAGAGTTTCATAATTATTCGACACTAATGTGATTTTATTTTTGGAGTCTATGACACAAATCATGATTAATAATTGTTATGTTTTGTGCTCTGAAGGTTTGTTTATGGCGCTACAACCGAAGATAATAGCTTGTGGTAATTCAGTTGCTACGTTTGCCATGGCTGTGAGATTTTTAACCGGACCAGCTGTGATGGTAGCGGCTTCCTTGCTCGTTGGCCTAAAAGGCACCCTTCTTCATGTCGCCATTGTACAGGTTAATGTTAATCAACAATTAACATATCTATCAATAATAATACCTTGTTATCTAAATTCTAATCTTCTTGAATAAATGACAGGCTGCGCTTCCACAAGGAATCGTTCCATTTGTTTTTGCTAAAGAATACAACGTTCATCCAGCGATCCTAAGCACTGCGTAAGTAAAAGTTAACATTAACCATCTATGGTACAATCTTTGCTTCATACATTTCAAGAAAATGAGTACTAGATTTGATGAGGCGTATAGTTTAAACAAAATCTCTATATTCACATTTCTTTTGGATTTTACAGTGTCATTTTCGGGATGTTGATTGCACTACCGATAACACTCGTATACTACATTCTTCTTGGATTGTGAGACGACCTAGGATTAAGGAACGAACCATTGACGAAGAATTAAAGATCGAGATTTGTGTAAGACAAAATTTAGTCATCCAACAAGTTTGTTGTTCAAGAAATTTTACAAAAACATGAGCATTGAATGAGATGAATTGAAGTCACATAAAGACTCCAAAACAATTGGAAGATGGAATTTTTGACTTGATTTGAAGCTCATCTCCTTGATACAAGGATCTTGCTCCCCAAACACCACAACTCCAAATTAGTAGTACTAATTTCCATGTAACCAATCATGAGATAAATAGCTTTTGAAGAGGACAACAAGGAACAATGACAACTTTGATGGACTTAGAAAATTATTTCTTACTTGTATATCGGCTTTAATGTAGATAGTAATATTTGTATTGTTTAATGTGAGTATTTTTAAGATAGTAATATTTTTATTGTCACCATTAAAGATTGTCGCTAGGTTTGGAAAAGTGTCACTATAATCTATATATGTTTCCCCTTGGTGCAACTAAAAGCTCGTCGAGAAGACCCCATTTTTAGTGGCACAAAATGTGTGGGGAAATATTTTGGGCCTTTAGGGACATTATTTGTTCATGGAAGGTGTTAATAAATCCCAAAATTTGTTTATTCATTGACAAGCAATTAACTATTTGAGTGTGGAGGTTTCATGCTGATAGAGTTGCTATTGACTTGCATTATAAATCTATACTTTTTCATTTATACAGGAAACGTTATATATGACTGTAAAATGAAAAAAATAATAATAATAAAAAAAAATAAAAATAAAAATAAAAAAAATAAGTATAGAAGATCTACAAACTGAGAATGCACATACAAATAGCAAGATATGCATAGTTACATGAAGGGGGAAAAAATTACTTCTAATCATATTAATCTAGAGTAGAAACAAACGTGAAAACAAGAGGGCAAATGAGAATTAATTATTTATTTATTTTTTTATTTTTTTATTTTTTATTTTTCTAACGGCTTGTTAATTATTAGTGGTTCAGGTCCAGCAGTGCCATTCAATTGGACAGTATGCTGACTCTGAGACCCGTCTGCTACCCTTTATTGCCTGAAGGGGCAAATGAGAATTATTGAAGTCACAAACTAGCCTTTAAAAAATAATGAAGCTAAGGCTATCTTCAATCATGTTATGCAAATCATCATTTTATTTTATTTTATTTTAATTTCATATATTAACAAATGAAGCATCAAAACTCATCTCTAATCATACTTCGATCAGTGAAGAAAATTTTGAAACACTGCTCAAAATACTCAATAATGGAGCATGGTTAGATATGTTTTTGTGTCCTCCATTCTCCGAATATGAAGAAATATATAGTTTGAAGACTATGGTCAGATATAACTTAATTTTTATACTATGCAACTGTTATCACAAATTCAGACAATTCTTCTGTCATTTGGAATTATATAAACCCAATTGTTTCGATTCAAAAGCATCTTCCAAGACAATTTAGAAAGTGAGATAAAATTCTTTATTTATTTATTTATTTATTTTTTTTTCTGAATAACAATCAATGATTTCACAATATATAACAATAAACTTTTGCTACATGTATTAAGTAGAACTTAAACTCTCAATTATTTAATTATACAATTTCTTAAATAATATACTATTGAGACACAAGTCATTTAATGCAAATGTAACAGATATGTACTTTACATTCAATTAGATCTCAAAAATCCAATCTTTTTAATGGAGATACTGCTAAAGTCATCAACACAGTAATGTCAAGCAACTACATTCACCATCACAAGTGTTTAAAGAAGTGTAGCAACTTATAGCTTTGATGTATTGTACAACTAGCTTGTAATATTGTAATAATGTAGTTAGTATAGCTTAGTCAAAGTATGGTCAAAGTTAGTTATACTAGTAGACAGTATATAAGGCATTGTAAGAACACTTTCTCATTTAATGAAATCTTTATCACAATTTTCCCTCTCATCTTTATTGAAGCATTTTGATGAGAGAGTTTACATAATATAGCATTTTTATCAAATTTCCTTTTTAAAAAGATCTAGTCGTGAAATTGTCGTAAATGTCAAGTTTTTTTAATAATATATATACTGTGCTTGAGTAACCCGGATTCGAGGAAAAAAACAAACATAAAACAATAGTTAAACGTGAATTAGTGGGCAACTGTATTTTAGAACTACCCGTGAAGCGAATTGAGCCAAAAATCGTGCCACACATGGTTCGAAATCCTAGATCCGCCACTGAGAATAACGCGACCCAAAAGTGATGATACTCCTCCCTGTAATAAACTAAGCTCTCAATGAATGGTTCAGCATGAGATTATACAATAGGTCGAACCATTTTTACATTCATAGTAATTTATCCCAATAACATCTCCACTCATTAATACCTATATTCATCTCATACAAACAAGATCTGACAACATTTTACAAACTATCGACATACTGTAGTACTCTATATGACAACCTTTTTTTCCTAACATTTCAATTAAAATTTTATTTCCATTCTTGTTTTTATTTAATATCACAAAAACAAGTGTCAACGACAAGTAGGAAAACCCCAAAACACCTAAATGAATGAAACCAAATTAACATGACCCTCAAAGCACATGTTCATGACCCCCCAAAATACTCTAATTTTCTTCAATTGCAATTGATCGATATCGAATGTTACTATTCAAGATTAGTCCAAAAAGACTTTTCCAATTAAATTTGATTCGAATCGAGACTATATGTACGTTTATAAACTTAAAGCTAGCTACTTTTGTTTACTGTTTGTTTATGCGGTTATCGACTTTTTGCTTATGCTTCGATCCAATATTCTCGCAAAAAGATGTTAAGATTCCAACTCTAGGGTCTTATACTCTTACAAGGAACTAATACGATACATGCTAAAAGAATCAACGAGTGGAAATAATTAAGTGTCTAGAAATTGAAGGACGATTGCACGGAAATGAACTATAGGTTTATCACCAATCATTTATTAAATGCATAATTACGTAAGTGTAACAATATCCTTGAGTTGACCCAAAGTATGAAGTTGAATTTGCCACGTGAGAATATCGTATCAAAAATCTAAACCTCTATAGATTTACCATCGTTATAATTTTTTTATTTTATTTCTCTACGTTTTAGTCAATCATGCATGACAAAAGTAGCTAGTAAGTTAGGTAGTTGATTGTGACTAGAGTTTGTATACATATATACCATATGCATATTATCGTTATTTCTATTTCAAGATATTTTACATACTTGTTAATTTATTGTTTAATTTATACTATAAGTTAATATGATCTACAAGAAACAAAATATATAGAGGAGTGCTACACTCACTCACATTTTACAAAATTTCTCCCACACAATGAGGTGGCATGCATCTTAGCCACTCATGTGAGAGCATTAATTGACCAAGTGAGAGCATTGGGTGGCTAAGATGCATTCCACCTCATTGTGTGGGAAAAATTTTGTAAAATGTGAGTGAGTCTAGCATTCTTGAAATATATATATGCATAGAGTTTGCTCAGCTCATATAATCTACACCTTAATTACAGAGAAAACTAATGTACACATAGCTATTAGCTAATGTCATTTACCAGTTACGTTATACTAGTAACTTTTACTATTATGCTAATCACTTAATGTACGGAATAGTTCTTAATTTTAATTATATCTTATTAGCAATAATAGGACTTACTATTTATATTAAAATTATTGATACTTTGTGGGATCACTTACGACCACTAGGAGTGACATCATATGCCATGCAACAATGCAACACCAATCAAGAAATAGAATATATGGAAATGAAAATAACGTTTATTAGACGTAACGTGGATTTGAGTCCATTAATAACGATTATGGCATCCACTAAGTTTTCATTTTCTTGATAATAAATGTGAAAGGGACTCTTCATTGATCTTAATCTTAAACTACTTATAATATCTAGCCAAATTGTAGTTTGGCTTTTGTTTATATAAACCGTAAATTTTATGCTTATTATGTTATGATATGGCACTGTTTCTTTTTCTTCAAGTATTTTAATAAGGAAAATGTTGGCATTATATTTGTTTTAGTTATGTTGTAATTAGATGTATTGTCTTAATCAATTCTAAAAGAGTGGATATAAGACAAGTATGTATCTATATCTTTCTAACTAATNAAAAAAAAAAAAAAAAAAAAAAAAAAAAAAAAAAAAAAAAAAAAAAAAAAAAACAGCGCTAATCGTGTAGGTAAACTAGTTATAATATCTAGCCAAATACAGTAATAGTTTGGTTTTTGTTTATATAAACCGTTAATTTTATGCTTATTATGTTATGATATGGCATCGTTTCTTTTTCTACAAGTATTTTAATAAGGAAAATGTTGGCATTATGTTTGTTTTAGTTATGTTGTAATTAGATGAATTGTCTTAATCAATTCTAAAAGAGTGGATATAAGACAAGTATGTATCTATATCTTTCTAACTAATCGTTTCTTCTATACAAAAAACAGTACTAATCGTGTAGGTTGTCAAAAAAGCACATATCTAAGAAATGTTTGATAAGCATTGGACCATGATTCCGTGACGTGGATAAGGGGTACAAGAGCGACGAACCATAGAAACTAAGATGGTCAGTCGGCGGATACTTAAGGTCGTAGCTGCAAATTAAACAATGGACTTGTAATTGTTGGAAACTAAAGAAATAGACTCGATAAGAGTCATATTAGGGACGAGGTGACTTAAAGCATTTACCAAAGCCTAACATGTTTTGACAGGGAACAAAAAGAAACGTAAGAAAATATAATAAATGTTCCTTTACGTCTACTTTATTCACTTGTGTTTATGATTAAACACTACAGCAAAAATTATACTAATAGAGTACTCTAGGTAAAGGCGATATTATCCTTACAACACTAAGAAATTAGTTATTTTCAGGCCCGGATTTAAGCATGTGCAAGATGTGCGACGGCACAGGGCTTTCATTTTCTTAGGGCCTCAATTTCTGAATCTGTATCGTTAGTATAACCTCACTTTTGGACGTTCTTCATCAATTGGATGATGTTTTATGAGGGAATAACTACGTTTTTTAATATGAGAATTTAGTTATTTGACTTACACCGAAGAAACAAAGCTCAAACTCGTTTTTAATGGAATAAGTTTGTTCCAGGGAAGAGGATGACACGCAACACCAAATTTTATTTATTTATTTGGTATATTTTAGGGAAATGATTTGCACACTCATACTTTTGATTGGAACACTCCACTGTGTGCATTAGATACTTGTACAGTGCTTACATTGTGCTTTAATTGCTTGTACAATTGAGTGTCCCAATCAAAAGTGTGGTGTCCCAATCACCTCCCTATATTTTAAGTTTAGCCCCTATAATTTATTGTATGTCATTTAAGCTATTATTTCAAACTATTCAGTTGTCATTTGCAAGGGTCAAAGTCAAAGTGACTCAAATATCTAAAAGAAAGTAACTATGGTTATGTAGTTACAATGTTCTAAAAGGCGTGAGGCGTGGCGTGGCGGCACAGCCACGCCTCAAGCCTTACGCGCCTTTGCGAAGCTTTGGCGTTTCTTAAGGCGTGCTTAACGCGGCAACAAAATATTTATAAATTTATGTATTTATAATTTTATATCATTTTATAAGAGCAATTTCAAATACTAAAGCCCAAATCCTAAATAGCCAGGCCCAAATACGAGGCCCAAGTAGGAATTAAGTTTTGAAATTACGAGACCCAAGAAAGAAATAACTTAAATATTTGAAATTCAAGCCCAAATCCATAAATCCTCTAAATGCTTCTAAAAATGGCGCCACGCCTTACCAAAAAGGCGCGTCTTTGCACGCCTTTTCGCGCCTTATTCCACGCCTTTTCACACGACGCCTAAACCTCACGCCTTGGTCCATTTCGTGACGCCGAGGCCACGCCTTGCACCATGGCGACGCCTTGGCGCGCCTTTTAGAACACTGTGTAGTTATATATGTCTTGGACTCTTGTAAAATGACCATCTTTTGGTGTATAACCGTCAATATATACTTTATGGCCGTGACTATGTTTCAAGAGAATCAACACTTATATTTTACGAATAACTATTAAAAGAATTTGATAATTCGATCAATTACGTTTGAAAAAGGAACATGCGGTATATCAGAAGAAGAATGAAAAATACGTAAATTATGGTCAACTTGATTATAGAAACTTGTATATTAGCGGATATGGTTTAAGGGCCTCCAAACTAACAAAGCACAGGGCCCCTGAAATCCACGGGGCGGCCCTGGTTATTTTACTTACTTTTTTTTTTTTTTTTTTTTTTTTTTTTTTGTAGAAACCAAACTTGTGCAAACATGTTGTCTTATTAAATTGATAAACAAAAGAGAAGATACATTGAGCATTTATAAAGGAAAATAGGGTAAAGCTAGGGGTGTTCATGTATCGGGTAATATCCATAGTAACCGAAAACTGAAATTGAACCGAACCGAAAAAAACTGAATCGAATTCGTAACCAAACCAAATTGGTCAAAACTGAACTGAACCGAACTAAATATTCGGTTATCGATTTAGATATGGTTATTGTAATGAAAACCGAAAACTGAATTCATATAAACAAATATTTTTTCTATGTATTTAAATGATAACAAAATACTAAAATTCTTTCTTAGTCTAAATATAACACTATTTAAGCTTGAAAAAAAAATTGTTTTAAAAATATATATAATTAAATGAGAAAATAATTAAAATTATGTACTTCGGGTTATTCGGTTCGTTTTTCGGTTATAGGGGTTCGGTGTTTGGTTATTCGGTTTGGTTTTCGGTTCGGTTGAATCAAATTTGAATTCGGTTTGATTTTCGGTTTGACCAAGAAATTTTTTTAACCGAACTAACTGAACGAATAAACCGATAACCGAACCGATGAACACCCCTAGGTAAAGCACTAAACTAACAATGGGCTAATGGACCACTTATGGACTAGTCTATTAAGCTACTATTACCTCTCAAACTCACAATGTTGCAGCAATAAACATCGTAAGTTTGTCACTCAAAAAACAAAAGCGTGCTCCAAAGCGTGTTTGGTAAATACATATGCAATTTGTAAAGCAGACGGAACAAGTGATAGAGAGATAGTGCCTGCCTGAAAAAGATGACGAGTGAAATGAATATTTATCTTAATATGCTTGGTGTGTTCATGAATTACCGAGTTACGCAATCTGAATAAAACTATGATTATCACAATGTAACGAAGTAGACTGGCTGATACGAACGCCAATATCTGCAAGCAACCAAAGTAACCAAACAATCTCACTAGTAGTCACTGCCATGACTCGGTACTCAGCTTCAGTAGAAAATTTAAACATAACATCTTGTTTCTAACTTTTCCATGAAATAAAAAGAATCACCAAGAAATATACAAGACTTAATAGTTGACTTGCGAGAAACAGAATCACTAGCCCAATCAGAAATACAATAAGTACGAAGGTCGAAGGCAGACATAAAAAGAAACAAAAGTGTCTAAGACCGAGTACCCCGAAGATATCTAAGAATGTGTAAAACAACCAAATAAACGGTTAACAATATGAACTGCATAAGAAATATCTAGATGTGTAATTGTAAGATAAACCAAACTTCCCACAATAGTCCGATACAAACTTGAGTCTTGCGACAATCTAATATGACCCGAGCAACCCGATCCGATCAATCCAGATCACAAACTAAATTTGTCAAACAATAAGTCAACAACTCTCCCACACTACACGTGCAAACACTCCTCCATCTTTCAACTCTTCACCTATAAATCCACACTCATCTTCACACACACACTATCTTTCAATCACAACATCCACTCAATCTCTCACTCTTTCTAACTACATGACCATATCCCATAATTTTCTCACTCTTGCTTAAAATTAACCACCTCAATCAATCCTTAAAAAACATCCGCCGACAAACTGTCGGAATCTAATCTTCTAACCAATCACAACCCTTAGATCATAATCCTTAAAAAAAAAAAGAACCAACAATGATCACTGGCCATGATTTCTACACTGTTATGGCAGCTATGGTACCATTATATGTAGCTATGATACTAGCCTATGGTAGTGTAAGGTGGTGGAAAATATTCTCTCCTGACCAATGTTCGGGTATCAATAGATTCGTCGCTATTTTTGCTGTTCCGTTGCTATCGTTTCATTTCATTTCTCTGAATAATCCGTATGAGATGAATTTTCATTTTATTGCGGCTGATACGTTGCAAAAGATAATTATGTTGTTTGTGCTTGGTATTTGGGCTAAGTTCGCGAAAAATGGGAGTTTGGAGTGGATGATCACGATTTTTTCACTTTCGACGCTGCCGAATACTTTAGTGATGGGAATTCCGTTGCTAATTGCTATGTATGGGGATTATTCGGGGTCGCTGATGGTTCAGGTGCGAAAATTTTTATTAGTAAATGTGTAAAATTTTTATTAGTTAACAATTTGATACTTTGCACTATTTGATCTAATTTTTATTAGTTCCAAATTGCGTCTCACTTCATGACAGTGACACATTGTTTTGTGTCACTAAAAACCGCATTTTTTGGCTGTTAAGAATTTGTCTGCGTGTAGCTAAAGTCATATTGTCGCTAAAAGTCAGTGTTTGTTGATTAAAAAACCTTTTTTTTTTTTTTTTTTTTTAATCTCGAAAAATAGTTATTTCACTCAAAAATTGACTTCGCGACAATAAATGTCGTGACATGTGTGTGGCATAAATGAAGAGGCATTTTTGGCAAAAATTTAAGAGATTAGTTAAAATGATGTAGTTACAAAGATAGTTATAATTAATTAGTTGTACATGTTATTGTCACATAGGTGGTGGTGATGCAATGCATCATATGGTACACTTTACTATTATTCTTGTTCGAGTATCGTGGAGCAAGAATTTTGATAATGGAACAATTCCCGGAAACTGCGGCCTCAATTGTGTCGTTTAAGGTCGAATCAGATGTCGTGTCGCTCGATGGTCATGATTTTTTAGAAACTGATGCTGAGATTGGTGATGATGGGAAGCTTCATGTCACGGTTAGAAAATCAAATGTTTCGCGACGGTCGGTCGGGATAGGGGGAATGACTCCCCGGCCGTCGAATTTAACGGGGGCGGAAATATATAGTTTGAGCTCGTCTAGGAACCAAACTCCAAGAGGTTCGAATTTTAATCATAATGATTTCTACTCTATGATGGGTTTTCCGGGTGGTCGGTTATCGAATTTTGGTCCAGCTGATATGTACTCCGTTCAGTCATCGAGGGGTCCCACGCCTCGACCCTCGAATTTTGAAGAGAGTACAGCTCCTGGACCATTGAATTCCCCGAGGTTTGGATCGTACCCGACTCCAAACCCTGAGATAACATCAACTGTTACAAAAACGACAAAAGGACAACAACCAACTCTTGTGCAACCAAATGGGACACAAATGAAGTCAAAGAATGATGACAAAGAGCTACATATGTTTGTGTGGAGCTCGAGTGCTTCTCCGGTTTCCGAAGCCGGCGGGCTACATGTGTTCGGGGGTAATGATTATGGAGCGACGGAGCATTCGAGCCGACCTGATCATGATGATGCTAAGGAAATTCGGATGGTGGTTTCTGACCACAACGAAACAAAAGGTAAAATATTCAAATTGGTTTTATGTTGAAGTAAAAACCGACTGTAAAACCAACACTACGAGTCATGTTTTACCTCATAATTAGGAGTTAACAACATATTATTAAAGTTTCTTTAATTGTCTAGTGACAACTAATGTTACACAAGAAACAGAAAGGTCAAAAGAAGAGTGATACAAGTTTGACCATTGTGTCACTAAACCTCATTGTCATATATTTTTTGCTACACTTTTAAGAAGACAACCTCCATTTAGTGACACTCATATATGTGTCACTTTAAGACACTTTCTTTGTACCGCTTTTGCTTTTAACATCAAATGAATCTAATACCTAAATATCACATTTTTTTTTATAACTTTGCAGGGGTCAGTGATTTTAAGCGAGACGAGTTCAGTTTCGGCGGTGGGAGAGATGGGGATGAAGCTGGGCTAACTAAACCGGGTCCGAGCTCTACAGAGGACCTCGGACCCAAAGAAGCTGTTCTCGAAGGGAATTCGGTGAAACTGATGCCACCAGCGAGTGTTATGACACGGTTGATACTTATTATGGTTTGGAGAAAACTTATCCGCAACCCAAACACATACTCGAGTCTCATTGGTTTAATATGGTCCCTTGTTTCATTCAGGTAAATAATACAGTATATACTTTTCACATATTAACTAGTCTTTAATAAGTGTGTAGAAAAGTAGTTTTAACCGTACCATGACCAATAGCTTCGCTATAGCAAAAAAAGAAAGAAGTTGCTAGTACTTTTTATTCTAGTTTATGTCATACATGACAGTAACTGACGGTAGAAAGTCTATAATTAATACTCACTCGTAAGAGCATTTAAATTCTTTAATAAAAAAAGTTATTAATGAATCGAAACATGCAAAGTATTTTATTTTAAAGAGTAGTTTATTAATTAATCGAGTATTAATTTATCGTGTGTATCGTATATGGTCTAATTTGGCACTTTACTTGGTATCTTTCATATGTTTCATAATTTAGCACTTTAATTAGTGTATTGTATATGGTCTAATTTATCGGTTTTGGACTCTTGCAAATCAATCATTTAATAGGAACAAGTTTTTAATCATAGATTAGTAAATAAATAAAGTGTGTTTTTGTATTTATCATGCAAAGAAGGTCAACATTTTGCATTCTTTACTAAATTTATATGATTATAAACTTAAAACTAGTCAAGCACATGTACTAACTAAATCAAGATAATATTTTATATAAGAATATACTATAAAACATCATTTAATAAGAAGTTGATTATGTAGTAGTAGTTGTTAATATCTGTTTTTGACGAGTTTAATGATGACAGGTGGCATGTGGCTATGCCAAAAATAATCGAGAAATCAATCTCAATCCTTTCGGATGCTGGTCTTGGCATGGCCATGTTCAGTTTAGGTGAGTTCTATATTAATTAAACCTTTTGAAATTACGTTTGTTTTGTTTTGTTTTTTTTTTTTTTTTTGAAAGGCATCAAAACCTTTTGAAATTAGTATAAAATGTTGGTTTACTTTTGAATAAAATGATTGTTAATCAGCGGGACCGAATGATTAACGATTAGACTCGATCACTCGACAACGGTCCCATGTAGTGGTTACGTCTTTTTAATGGGAATTTTAACATCAATGGATCTAATCAATTTCGTTTCGTTTAGAAAGAAAAACAATCTTGTCAAATCTGTCTCTTAGAGTTTCATAATTATTCGACACTAATGTGATTTTATTTGGAGTCATGTATCTTGTTTCATGAACTTATATGACACAAATCATGATTAATACGGAGTAATTGTTATGTTTTGTGCTCTGAAGGTTTGTTTATGGCGCTACAACCGAAGATCATAGCTTGTGGTAATTCAGTTGCTACTTTTGCCATGGCTGTGAGATTTTTAACCGGACCAGCTGTGATGGTAGCGGCTTCCTTGCTCGTTGGCCTAAAAGGCACCCTTCTTCATGTGGCCATTGTACAGGTTAATGTTAATCAACAATTAACATATCTATCAATAATAATACCTTGTTATCTAAATTCTAATCTTCTTGAATAAATGACAGGCTGCGCTTCCACAAGGAATCGTGCCATTTGTTTTTGCTAAAGAATACAACGTTCATCCAGCGATCCTAAGCACTGCGTAAGTAAAAGTTAACATTACCCATCTATGGTAAAAAAAAAAAAAAAAAATTAATTATCGACCATGTGGTACAATCTTTGCTTCATACATTTCAAGAAAATGAGTACTACATTTGATGAGGCGTGAACTTTAAACAAAATCTCTATATTCACATTTCTTTTGGATTTTACAGTGTCATTTTCGGGATGTTGATTGCACTACCGATAACACTCGTATACTACATTCTTCTTGGATTGTGAGACGACTTAGGATTAAGGAACGAACCATTTTAGATCGACGAAGAATTAAAGATCGAGATTTGTGTAACACAAAATTTAGCCATCCAACAAGTTTGTTGTTCAAGAAATTTTACAAAAACATGAGCATTGAATGAGATGAATTGAAGTCATATAAAGACTCCCAAAACAATTGGAAGATGGAATTTTTGACTTGATTTGAAGCTCATCTCCTTGATACAAGGATCTTGCTCCCCAAACACCACAACCCCAAATTAGTAGTACTAATTTCCATATAACCAATCATGAGATAAATAGCTTTTGAAGAGGACAAGGAACAATGACAACTTTGATGGACTTAGAAAATTATTTCTTAGTTGTTTATCGGCTTTAATGTAGATAGTAATATTTGTGTTGTTTAATGTAAGTATTTTTAAGATAGTAATATTTTTATTGTCGCTAGGTTTGGAAAAGTGTCACTATAATCTATATATGTTTCCCCTTGGTGTAACAAAGCTCGTCGAGAAGACCCATTTTTAGTGGCACAAAATGTGTGGGGAAATATTTTGGGTCTTTTGGGACATTATTTGTTCATGGAAGGTGCAGTGTTAATAAATCCCAAAATTTGTTTATTCATTGACAAGCAATTAATTATTTGAGTGTGGAGGTTTCATGCTGATAGAGTTGCTATTGACTTGCATTATAAATCTATACTTTTTCATTTATACAGGAAACGTTATATGTGACTGTAAAATGAAAAAATAAATAAAAAAAAAAATAATAATAATAAAAAAAAAAAAGTATAGAAGATCTACAAACTGAGAATGCACATACAAATAGCAAGATATGCATAGTTACATGAAGGGGGAAAAAATTACTTCTAATCATATTAATCTAGAGTAGAAACAAACGTGAAAACAAGAGGGCAAATGAGAATTAATTATTTATTTATTTTTTTATTTTTTTATTTTTTATTTTTCTAACGGCTTGTTAATTATTAGTGGTTCAGGTCCAGCAGTGCCATTCAATTGGACAGTATGCTGACTCTGAGACCCGTCTGCTACCCTTTATTGCCTGAAGGGGCAAATGAGAATTATTGAAGTCACAAACTAGCCTTTAAAAAATAATGAAGCTAAGGCTATCTTCAATCATGTTATGCAAATCATCATTTTATTTTATTTTATTTTAATTTCATATATTAACAAATGAAGCATCAAAACTCATCTCTAATCATACTTCGATCAGTGAAGAAAATTTTGAAACACTGCTCAAAATACTCAATAATGGAGCATGGTTAGATATGTTTTTGTGTCCTCCATTCTCCGAATATGAAGAAATATATAGTTTGAAGACTATGGTCAGATATAACTTAATTTTTATACTATGCAACTGTTATCACAAATTCAGACAATTCTTCTGTCATTTGGAATTATATAAACCCAATTGTTTCGATTCAAAAGCATCTTCCAAGACAATTTAGAAAGTGAGATAAAATTCTTTATTTATTTATTTATTTATTTTTTTCTCTGAATAACAATCAATGATTTCACAATATATAACAATAAACTTTTGCTACATGTATTAAGTAGAACTTAAACTCTCAATTATTTAATTATACAATTTCTTAAATAATATACTATTGAGACACAAGTCATTTAATGCAAATGTAACAGATATGTACTTTACATTCAATTAGATCTCAAAAATCCAATCTTTTCTTGTATTATCATTTTGTAGCTTTTTCATATCTCTAGTTGCTCGCCATTTTTTTTAGCAAAAGTTGAAATTATAAACACATTTAGACAAACTAGACGAGTACCGTGCATAGCAACGGGATTTTATAGCGACAGATAGTTTATTGATAAAAAAAGTTTATAGGATATAAACAAAAAACAATAAAAGTCTGAAGATTTGGAAATTTAACATAATGTTTTGAAACCTGGTTCAACCCGGGTGGTTCAACCGGTTGAACCGTTCCAGGCAAAAAATGGATCGATTTAAACCGGGTCAACTTGCTAGGTTGGGTCAAAAACGGTTCAAATTAAACTGGTTCAACCCGCCCGGGTTTGAAGTGTCCCGGGTCAACCCGGTTTTTGTTTTAATTGATTGTATTTAATTTGATAGCTATGTTTTTAATTGGCTGTACAATGTGAATAAATTATTGTACTTTTAAGTAATGGATAATGTTTTGAAACCCGGTTCGACCCGGGTGGTTCAACCGGTTGAACCGTTCCGGTCGAAAAATAGGTCGATTTAAATCGGGTCAACTTTCTAGGTTGGGTCGAAAATGGGTCAAATTAAACCGGCTCAACCCGTCGGGTTTGAAGCGTCCCGGGTCAACCCGGTTTGTGTTTTAATTGGTTGTATTTAATTTGGTTGTACAATGTGAATAAATCATTGTACTTTTAAGTAATAGGGTGTTTTAATAATAATATTAATTACATTCATAATTTCCTTTAATAAGATTTCAACATTTCAACATTATTGACTTTTCACTTTCACCTTTTGACTCTTTTTCCTTTATAGGTAGTAAAGATAATCATACTTGAAATTGACAAAATTGTGTTTCTAATCTCATGGCGTTCAATACTTCATTGTATGTGTAGCGTGTCGATGAACCAGGAAAAAGAAAAAAGAAAAAAAATATTATATCTCGCAGTCTATGGTATGATCATAATTCATTTTCCAAAAAGAATGAAGCATATAGAATACATCACATGAAATAGTGAACGTGTTCGAAACTATAATTTATAAAAATTACAAAAATAAGAATCAAACTACCACTGTTAATAAAGTAAAACTTGATGATCGATCTTGGATTGCTATTGATGATGTTTTCTATATCACGTTAATCATAACATATATAAAAATGATATTATATATCTCCTTTTTTAGGTTTGCTTCATGTTCATGCATATGCTCAAGTACCAAAGAATTGAATATATACCTTACAGTAACACTCATAAAAAGATGATAAATTGAGCAATGATTTTGATGTGGCTTTGAAAGCACATTATCTTTACTTTTTGTGGCACAAAAAGCAGTTTTTGTGGACTTTTATAAGCAAGTGTGCGACCAAAAGTAAATTACTTTATTTCAATGTTCACTTGTCAATGGGGGGCCATTTTGTCATACAATTCGTCCAAAAATGAACGTGTTACATTTGTTTAATATAATTTTTTTTAACGTCAACCAATTATTTCATGATATATATCTCACAAATGGCATAAGCAAGACTTGAACTTATCAACATATGATATCACTACAGCAAAAATCCTTTGGTTTTGTTTAATATAAATACTTACTTACTAATAAATGTTGTTCGGTTTTTATTTTTAGCAACGCTAGCTATAGTGATGATCAGAATTATCAACTTCAGCTAAGTTTCGCGCATCAACATTTAATCACTCACTAAACTAACAACCAAACAAACACCCATAGTGGTGACTACCAAACCAACCACACAATCATGGATCACTTAAAAACAAACGCACCTCAAAATATACTAAAAGAAATTGGTTACTCCGATGACCAAATTGCCTCCGCAATCTGGGCATAGCGCATGCAAGGGGGTGTAGTGGGCTTAGCACGTGATGTGGGTGTGTGGGGGAGGTGGAATGCATTTATACTCGGCGTTTCTTCCTAGCTTGCGGCACAAAGCCATTCATGCAGTTTGCTGTTCGAATTATTTTCATTCGTATATATAGATAATACCTCTTAAGAATAATCAGAAGTTACATTGTCAAGTTTTTTGGGTAAAGGGGAGTAATCCTGCACCCTATATCTTTAACTAATAGTCTTGTAAGTTAAAGTTTAGAAGAATTCAAAATCATCAATAATATGCAGATATGAAACTTAATAATTTACATTTTGAAATGTCGAAAAGTGAAAATCATAAAGCATATGAAAAGAATCGAGCACAAAATCATTACAAAGTTGAGGCGTGGGTTTGAGTGATGGTTGAAAGCCAGATCAATCAAGACTCCTTCATAAAGCTTCTTTATGAAAATCGAAATTATAGACTCAATAATGTAAGATATTTTAAAACTTTTCTTTTCTGTCTTACAAAATGTTAACCATTTGAGTCCGTTTAAGATATGATATTAACAACACGAAGAATCACGACCTGAATAATATACCTTCCAAAATGTCGAATTAGCTATGAGAATCTTAGCCTAAGAAGGCATAACTTTTCAAAATGGTAGCTTAAAAGGAAATATCCCTTGATACATATTCTTTTCCTAGGTAGGGGCCGGCCCTACGCTAAACATGGCCTCTCTTTCGAAAAGAGGAGTTGGGTGTCGATACAATAGGACCGCGCATTTGCTAGCATCTGCGAGTGACCATCATCACTAGTCACGACAACATAAAGAAGAAAGGTCGAGAATAACTAGAATCCAAACCATAAACTTGGAAATGGTTAAAAATTAGTTCACTTTCGACACTACTAGGACAAACAAAAATTTAACAAGAATGAATGTTGGAAATGACATTACACAATGTTGCTTGTACACAAATATCTTTCTTTCTTTTTATAGTTGTTCAACAACCAATCTAGATGAATAAAATTATACTGTGGCATGCACGTTGGGTAATATAAAGTTCTAAAAACATTATCATATCGAAACATCGTCCCCTAGACCCCTACCCATACCAGTATATTATCATGTAGCTCTCATATTCAATGTCGTGTAGTAATTAAGTTGTGGTATAGAAAACGCACTACTTTAGCATTTGAGAATTTCAATCTTTTGCTATTTACATAGAAGGATAAAGTACAAAGTCGTTAAGTTGCATGGTTTTGATAAGGGAAGTGATTTGCATATTTGCACACTCAAAAGTATTGTGTCTTGATATATATATATATATCTTTAGATCACTTTTACTAATGTTTACCATTACAAAGATATAAATGTAAAAACATAATATTTTTGAGCGTGCAAATCAATTAATAGAGTATGTAAATCACCACCCAACACATTACTTCAACTAACACGAAAATTTTCATGCTCAATAGCAGCAATTGTAAATGGCTTGTACTATTAGTACCTCTTTTACCAATTTCATCCCTTTGATACTTGCTTTATTGATACGGAAAATATTTTTTTTTTATCATTTTTTGTTCCGTATCTTTTTACTTTTACTTTTAACTTGTCACATTTATGTTTCGTACTTTTTTCGTCAGTTTTACACATTTTATTAACAAGACAAGACAGTTGTTTATGGTTTTTTGCTCCGTATTGTTTGCGTTTTACTACTTTTAACTTATCAAACTTTATATTCTCTGTCACATTTTTTTTTTATTTCGGAGTTTTATAATAAAAACAAATTTATAATTATAATTTTTTTTTAATATATTAAGAAGTGTACTACTTGCACTTTTGAAGGGGTACCAATAGCCAACCTTTAAATATATATGTAGTAAAAGCAATGTTCTAAAAGGCGTAAGGCGTGGCGTGGCGGCACAATCACGCCTCAAGCCTTACGCGCCTTTGCGAAGCCTTGGCGTTTCTTAAGGCGTGCTTAAGGCGGCAACAAAATATTTATAAATTTATGTATTTATAATTTTATATCATTTTATAAGAGCAATTTCAAATACTAAAGCCCAAATCCCAAATAGCCAGGCCCAAATACGAGGCCCAAGTAGGAATTAAGTTTTGAAATTACGAGGCCCAAGAAAGAAATAACCCAAATACTTGAAATTCAAGCCCAAATCCATAAATCCCCTAAATGCTTCTAAAAATGGCGCCACGCCTTACCAAAAAGGCGCGCCTTTGCACGCCTTTTCGCGCCTTATTCCACGCCTTTTCACACGACGCCTAGACCTCACGCCTTGGTCCATTTCGTGACGCCGAGGCCACGCCTCGCGCCTTGGCGCGCCTTTTAGAACACTGAGTAAAAGGAAAACAAATATCCCTTCTCTAGAACAAATGTTGTCCACATTTTAGTAGCTAAACTCCATGATATGGTCATGTGGTGCTTGCTGAAATTATAGTATCAATGGTTTAAAGGATAGATGAGATAGGCTTCAACAAATGGGAGCAACTTTGTTGATGACATCTAACGCCAATTTGGTTAGAAGACAACCATCACTCAAAGCAAAAGCGATAAGCCTAAGAGATGTCTTTAGCTAAGATCTCAAACTAGCAAGTGATGTATTTTCAAAGGCATGTTGTATTTACATGCATGAAGAGGTTTTCTTTAAGTTTATTTATTAGATTTACGATCAAGATATTGAACTTCTATAAGTTTACAGCATTAGATGATGAAGTTTATAGTTGTAGTTAATAAAA
The DNA here is from genome assembly GCA_014162995.1 of Artemisia annua. NCBI lineage: Eukaryota > Viridiplantae > Streptophyta > Magnoliopsida > Asterales > Asteraceae > Artemisia > Artemisia annua. The sequence continues at coordinate 119,314 of LBNU01022011.1, forward strand.
ATCAAACGTGGCATTGCTATATACGGGGTAGACATGATAATGTACGTACCACTGGAAATGCTCTAAGCAACACAATTTTTAGGGTTTATAAACTAATATCCTAGTTAACTCCTATGTCTACGTATACATGGAGTACAACATTTGTGTCATGTTATATATACTCTACACGTTATGTAAGTTAGAAACGAAAAAAACACATAGGAATATATAGAAAAAGATGAAGATATAAGTACGTTAAATATGTATGTAATAAATACATATTTGAAGATGCAGAGAGAAGTCACTTTCATGATGTAGGGCGAACGACGGACATGGTTGCATGGCTGGTGGCCGGCGGGACCATTCTAGGGGTGGCTCGTGATAATGACACCTGCTAACAAATAATTTTCTTTTTGCTAAGAGCACCCACAACACTAACGTGAAGGGGGCGTTATTGGGCAATTTTCGTGCGTTATTAGGCACGTTATTGTTGCACATGCCACGTTAACGCAGCGTTAACGTGAGACGTTATCCCCTTAACGCTGCGTTAAGGCTATTATTTTAAAAAAAAAAAAAAAAAAAAAAA